>CAXDIG010000224.1:0-143379 GCA_963989225.1 Dromius quadrimaculatus
ACGCACTTTTGAAGCAAAATCTTGCTTCTGAGCAGATTTACAGAGTCAAAAATTTCTCAACGAGACTCAGAAAAAACGCTGATAACACGCTGGAAACGCAAAATCTTGTGCATTTGAGGATGGATTCATGCGTATTATGTTGTATTGGATAGATTTATGTGATTTGCGATACTTTGAAACTGCTCGGAATGTGGTAATTTTGACTTATTTCAAACTTCATATAACTGCAGATAGCGCTCTGAAAACACGGAATATGATGTTTTTGTTGATAGATTCATAAATATTATGAGGTCTGGAATAGAACTATGAACTTTTTGATTGTGAAAATCCGCGCGGAAAAGTGTGATTCCAACTTATTCCAAAGTTTGTAATACTGCGAATAGCACTCTAAAAACACGAAATATGATGTATTTGGTGCTAGATTCTGCCACATAGCGCACTTTTGAAGCAAAATCTTACTCCTGAGCAGATTTACAGAGTCAAAATTTCTCAACGAGACTCAGAAAAAGCGCTGATAACTCGCTGCAAACGCAGAATTTTGTGCATTTGAGGACGGATTCATGCGTATTATGTTGTATTGGGTAGGTTCATGTGATTTGCGATACTTTGGAACTGCTCAGAATGTGGTGATTTTGACTTATTTCAAACTTCATATAACTGCAGATAGCGCTCTGAAAACACATAATATGATGTTTTTTGTTGATAGATTCATACATATTATGAGGTCCTGAATAGGAATATGAACTTTTTGATTGTGAAAATCTATGCGGGAAAGCGTGATTTCGACTTTTTCAAAAATTGTGAAACTGCGAATAGCTCTCTAAAAACACGTAATATGATGTATTTGGTGCTAGATTCTGCCATATAACGCACTTTTGAAGCAGAATTTAGCTTCTGAGCAGATTTACAAAGTCAAAAATATCCCAATGAGACTCAGAAATAACGCTGATAACTTGCTGGGAACGCAAAATTTTGTGCATTTGGGGACGGATTCATGCGTATTATGTTGTATTGGATAGATTTATGTGATTTGCGATACTTTGAATCTGCTCAGAATGTGGTAATTTTGACTTATTTCAAACTTCATATAACTGCAGATAGCGCTCTGAATACACGGAATATGATGTTTTTGTTGATGAATTCATACATATTTTAGGTCCTGAATAGGAATATGAACTTTTTGATTGTGAAAATCTGCGCGGAAAAGCGTGATTTCGACTTATTCCAAAGTTTGCAAAACTGCGAATAGCTCTCTAAAAACACGAAATATGATGTATTTGGTGCTAGATTCTGCCATATAACGCACTTTTGAAGCAAAATCTTGCTTCTGAGCAGATTTGCAGAATCAAAAATTTCTCAACGAGACTCACAAAAAACGCTGATAACTCACTGGAAACGAAAAATTTTGTGCATTTGAGGACGGATTCATGCGTATTATGTTGTATTGGATAGGTTTATGTGATTTGCGATACTTTGAAACTGCTCAGAATGTGGTAATTTTGACTTATTTCAAACTTCATATAACTGCAGATAGCGCTCTGAAAACACGGAATATGATGTTTTTGTTGATAGATTCATACATATTATGAGGTTCTAAATCGGAATATGATCTTTTTGGTTGTGAAAATCTGCGCGGAAAAGCGTGATTTCGACTTATTCCAAAGTTTGTAAAACTGCGAATAGCACTCTAAAAACACGAAATATGATGTATTTGGTGCTGGATTCTGCCATATAACGCACTTTTGAAGCAAAATCTTACTTCTGAGCAGATTTACAAGGTCAAAACTTTCTCAACGAGACTCACAAAAAACGCTGATAACTCACTGGAAACGAAAAATTTTGTGCATTTGAGGACGGATTCATGCGTATTATGTTGTCTTGGGTAGGTTCATGTGATTTGCGATACTTTGGAACTGCTCAGAATGTGGTAATTTTGACTTATTTCAAACTCCATATAACTGCAGATGGCGCTCTGAAAACACGGAATATGATGTTTTTGTTGATAGATTCATACATATTATGAGGTCCTAAATTGGAATATGATCTTTTGGATTGTGAAAATCTGCGCGGAAAAGCGTGATTTCGACATATTCCAGAGTTTGTAAAACTGCGGATAGCACTCTAAAAACACGAAATATGATGTATTTGGTGCTAGATTCTTCTATATAACGCACTTTTGAAGCAAAATCATGCTTCTGAGCAGATTTACAGAGTCAGAAATTTCTCAACGAGACTCAGAAAAAACGCTGATAACTTGCTGGAAACGCAAAATTTTGTGCACTTGAGGACGGATTCATGCGTATTATGTTGTATTGGATAGATTTATGTGATTTGCGATACTTTCAAACTGCTCAGAATGTGGGTAATTTTGACTTATATCAAACTCCATATAACTGCAGATAGCGCTCTGAAACCACAGGATTTGATGTTTTTGTTGATAGATTTATACATATCATGAGATCTTGAATAGGAGTATGAACTTTTTGATTGTGAAAATCTGCGCGGAAAAGCGTGATTTTGACTTATTCCAAAGTTTGTAAAACTGCGAATAGCACTCTTAAAACACGAAATATGATGTATTTGGTGCTAGATTCTGCCATATAACGCACTTTTGAAGCAAAATCTTGCTTCTGAGCAGATTTACAGAGTCAAAAAATTCTCAACGTGACTGAGAAAAAACGCTGATTACTCGCTGGAAACGCAAAATTTTGTGCATTTGAGGACGAATTCATGCGTATTATGTTGTATTGGATAGATTTATGTGATTTGCGATACTTTGAAACTGCTCAGAATGTGGTAATTTTGACTTATTTCAAACTTCATATAACTGCAGATAGCGCTCTGAAAACACGGAATATGATGTTTTTGTTGATAGATTCATACATATTATGAGGTCCTTAATCGGAATATGAACTTTTTGAATGTGAAAATCTGCGCGGAAAAGCGTGATTTCGACTTATTCCAAAGTTTGTAAAACTGCGAATTGCACTCTAAAAACACGAAATATGATGTATTTGGTGCTAGATCCCGTTATATAACGCACTTTTGAAGCAAAATCTTGCTTCTGAGCCGATTTACAAAGCCAAAAATTTCTCAACGAGTGTCAGAAAGAACGCTGATTACTCGCTGGAAACGCGAAATTTTGTGCATTTGAGGACGGATTCATGCGTATTATGTTGTATTGGATAGTTTTATGTGATTTGCGATACTTTGAAACTGCTCAGAATGTGGTAATTTGGACTTATTTCAAAACTTCATATAACTGCAGATAGCGCTCGGAAACCACGGAATACGATGTTTTTGTTGATAGATTCATACATATTATGTGGTCCTGAATAGGAACATGAACTTTTTGATTGTGAAAATCTGCGCGGAAAAGCGTGATTTCGACTTATTCCAAAGTTTGTGAAACTGCGAATAGCACTCTAAAATTACGAAATTTGATGTATTTGGTGCTAGATTCTGCCAAATCACGCACTTTTGAAGCAAAATCTTGCTTCTGAGCAGATTTACAGAGTCAAAAATTTCTCAACGAGACTCAGGGAAAACGCTGATAATTCGCTGGAAACGCAAAATTTTGTTCGTTTGAGGACAGATTCATGCGTATCATGTTGTATTGGATAGATTCATGTGTTTGCGTACTTTGAAACTGCTCAGAATGTGGTAATTTTGACTTATTACAAACTAAATATAACTACAGATAGCGCTCTGAAAACACGGAATATAATGTTTTTGTTGTTGTATTCATACATATTATGAAGTCCTGCATAGGAATATGAACTTCTTGATTGAGAAAATCTGCGCGGAAAAGCATGATTCCGACTTATTCCAAAGTTTGTAAAACTGCGAATAGCACTCTAAAAACACGAAATATGATGTATTTGGTGCTGGATTCTGCCATATAACGCACTTTTGGAGCAAAAACATGCTCTTAAGCAGATTTACAGAGTCAAAAATTTCTCAACGAGACTTGGAAAAAACGCTGATAACCCACTGGAAACGAAAAATTTTGTGCATTTGAGGACGAATTCATGCGTATTATGTTGTATTGGATAGATTTATGTGATTTGCGATACTTTGGAACTGCTCAGAATGTGGTAATTTTGACTTATTTTAAACTTCATATAACTGCTGATAGCGCTCTGAAAACACGGAATATGATGTTTTTGATGATAGATTCATACATATTATGAGGTCCTGAATAGGAATATGAACTTTTTTGATTGTAAGAATCTGCGCGGAAAAGAGGTGATTTCGACTTATTCCTGAGTTTGTAAAACTGCGAAAGCACTCTAAAAATACAAAATATGATGTATTTGGTGCTAGATTCTGCCATATCACGCACTTTTGAAGCAAAATCTTGCTTCTGAGCAGATTTACAGGGTCAAAAATTTCTCGACGAGACTGAGAAAAACGCTGATAACTCGCTGGAAACGCAAAATTTTGTGCATTTGGGGACGGATTCATGCGTATTATGTTGTATTGGATAGATTTATGTGATTTGCGATACTTTGAAACTGCTCAGAATGTGGTAATTTTGACTTATTTCAAACTTCATATAACTGCAGATAGCGCTCTGAAAACACGGGATATGATGTTTTTGTTGAAAGATTCATACATATTATGAGGTCCTAAATCGGAATATGAACTTTTTGATTGTAAAAATCTGCGCGGAAAAGCGTGATTTCGACTTATTCCAAAGTTTGTAAAACTGCGAATAGCACTCTTAAAACACGAAATATGATGTATTTGGTGCTAGATTCTGCCATATAACGCACTTTTGAAGCAAAATCTTGCTTCTGAGCAGATTGACAGAGTCAAAAATTTCTCAACGAGACTCAGAAAAAACGCTGATAACTCACTGAAAACGCAAAATTTTGTGCATTTGAGGAGGAATTCATGCGTATTATGTTGTATTGGATAAATTTATGTGATTTGCGATACTTTGAAACTGCTCAGAATGTGGTAATTTTGACTTATATCATACTTCATATAACTGCAGATAGCGCTCTGAAAACTCGGAATATGATGTTTTCGTTGATAGATTCATACATATTATGAGGACCTGAATAGAAATATGAACCTGTGGATAGTGAAAATTTGCGCGGGAAAGCGTGATTTGTAAAACTGCAAATAGCACTCTGAAATCACGGAATATGATGTAGTTGGAGCTAGATTCTGTCATATAACGCACTTTTGAAGCAAAATCTTGCTACTGAGCAGATTAACAAAGTCAAAAATTTCTCAACGAGACTCAGAAAAAACGCTGATAACTCGCTGGAAAACGCAGAGTTTTGTGCATTCGAGGACATATTCATGCGTATTATGTTGTATTGGATAGATTTATGTGATTTGCAATACTTTGAAACTGCTCAGAATGTGGTAATTTTGACTTATTTCAAACTTCATATAACTGCAGATAGCGCTCTGAAAACACGGAATATGATGTTTTTGTTGATAGATTCATACATATTATGAGGTCCTAAATCGGAATATGAACTTTTTGAATGTGAAAATCTGCGCGGAAAAGCGTGATTTCGACTTATTCCAAAGTTTGTAAAACTGCGAATTGCACTCTAAAAACACGAAATATGATGTATTTGGTGCTAGATCCCGTTATATAACGCACTTTTGAAGCAAAATCTTGCTTCTGAGCCGATTTACAGAGCCAAAAATTTCTCAACGAGTGTCAGAAAGAACGCTGATTACTCGCTGGAAACGCGAAATTTTGTGCATTTGAGGACGGATTCATGCGTATTATGTTGTATTGGATAGTTTTATGTGATTTGCGATACTCTGAAACTGCTCAGAATGTGGGTAATTTTGACTTATTTTAAACTTCATATAACTGCTGATAGCGCTCTGAAAACACGGAATATGATGTTTTTGATGATAGATTCATACATATTATGAGGTCCTGAATAGGAATATGAACTTTTGGATTGTAAGAATCTGCGCGGAAAAGAGTGATTTCGACTTATTCCTGAGTTTGTAAAACTGCGAAAGCACCCTAAAAATACAAAATATGATGTATTTGGTGCTAGATTCTGCCATATCACGCACTTTTGTAGCAAAATCTTGCTTCTGAGCAGATTTACAGAGTCAAAAATTCCTCAACGAGACTTAGAAAAAACGCTGATAACTCGCTGGGTTCACAAAATTTTGTGCATTTGAGGACAAATTCATGCGTATTATGTTGTATTGGATAGATTTATGTGATTTGCGATACTTTTACACTGCTTAGAATGTGGTAATTTTGACTTATTTCAAACTTCATATAACTGCAGATAACGCTCTGAAAACACGGAATATGATGTTTTTGTTGATAGATTCATACATATTATGAGAACCTGAATAGGAGTATGAACTTTTTGATTGTGAAAATCTACGCGGAAAAGCGTGATTTTGACTTATACCAAAGTTTGTAAAACTGCGAATAGCACTCTAAAAACACGAAATATGATGTATTTGGTGCTAGATTCTGCCATATAACGCACTTTTGAAGCAAAATCTTGCTTCTGAGCAGATTTACAGAGTCAAAAATTCCTCAACGAGACTCAGAAAAAACGCTGATAACTTGCTGGATTCACAAAATTTCGTGCATTTGAGGACGGATTCATGCGTATTATGTTGTATTGGATAGATTTATGTGATTTGCGATACTTTGAAACTGCTCAGAATGTGGTAATTTTGACTTATTTTGAACTTCATATAACTGCAGATAGCGCTCTGAAAACGCGGAATATGATGTTTTCGATAATAGATTCATACATATTATGAGGTCCTGAATAGAAATATGAACTTTTTGATTGTGAAAATTCGCGCGGGAAAACGTGATTTCGACTCATTCCAAAGTTTGTGAAAATGCGAATAGCACTCTAAAAACACGAAATATGATGTAGTTGGTGCTAGATTCTGCCATATAACGCGATTTTGAAGCAAAATCTTGCTTCTGAGCAGATTCACAGAGTCAAAAATTTCTCAACGAGACTTAGAAAAGACGCTGATAACTCGCTGGAGACGCTAAATTTTGTGCATTTTAGAACGGATTCATGCGTATTATATTGTATTAGATAGATTTATGTGATTTGCGATACTTTGGAACTGCTCAGAATGTGGTAATTTTGACTTATTTCAAACGTCATATAACTGCAGATAGCGCTCTGAAAACACGGAATATGATGTTTTTGTTGATTGATTCATACATATTATAAGGTCTTGAATAGGACTATGAACTTTTGATTGTAAATATCTGCGCGGAAAAGCGTGATTTCGACTTATTCCAACGTTTGGAAAACTGCGAATAGCACTCTAAAAACACGAAATATGATGTATTTGGTGCTAGATTCTGCAATATAACGCATTTTTGGAGCAAAATCTTGCTTCGGAGCAGATTAACAAAGACAAAAATTTCTCAACGAGACTTAGAAGAAACGCTGATAACTCGCTGGAAACGCAAAATTTTGTGCATTCGAGGACATATTCATGCGTATTATGTTGTATTCGATAGATTAATGTGGTTTGCGATACTTTGAAACTGCTGAGAATGTGGTAATTTTGACTTATTTCAAACTTCATATAACTGCAAATAGCGCTCTGAAAACACGGAATATGATGTTTTTGTTGATAGATTCATACATATTATGAGGTCCTAAATCGGAATATGAACTTTTTGATTGTGAAAATCTGCGCGGAAAAGCGTGATTTCGACTTATTCAAAAGTTTGTTAAACTGCGAATAGCACTCTAAAAACACGAAATATGATGTATTTGGTGCTAGATTCTGCCATATAACGCACTTTTGAAGCCAAATCTTGCTTCTGAGCAGATTGACAGAGTCAAAAATTTCTCAACAAGACTCAGAAAAAACGCTGATAACTCACTGGAAACGCAAAATTTTGGGCATTTGTGAAGGGATTCATGCGTATTATGTTGTATTGGATAGATTTATGTGATTTGCGATACTTTGAAACTGCTCAGAATGTGGTAATTTTGACTTATTTTAAACTTCATATAACTGCAGATAGCGCTCTGAAAACGCGGAATATGATGTTTTCGATAATAGATTCATACATATTATGAGGTCCTGAATAGAAATATGAACTTTTTGATTGTGAAAATTCGCGCGGAAAAACGTGATTTCGACTCATTCCAAAGTTTGTGAAACTGCGAATAGCACTCTAAAAACACGAAATATGATGTAGTTGGTGCTAGATTCGCACAAAAACGCAATTTTGAAGCAAATTCTTGCTTCTGAGCAGATTCACAGAGTCAAAAATTTCTCAACGAGACTTAGAAAAGACCCTGATAACTCGCTGGAAACGCTAAATTTTGTGCATTTTAGGACGGATTCATGCGTATTATATTGTATTAGATAGATTTATGTGATTTGCGATACTTTGAAACTGCTCAGAATGTGGTAATTTTGACTTATTTCAAACGTCATATAACTGCAGATAGCGCTCTGAAAACACGGAATATGATGTTTTTGTTGATTGATTCATACATATTATAAGGTCTTGAATAGGACTATGAACTTTTTGATTGTGAATATCTGCGCGGAAAAGCGTGATTTCGACTTATTCCAACGTTTGGAAAACTGCGAATAGCACTCCAAAAACACGAAATATGATGTATTTGGTGCTAGATTCTGCAATATAACGCATTTTTGGAGCAAAATCTTGCTTCGGAGCAGATTTACAAAGACAAAAATTTCTCAACGAGACTTAGAAGAAACGCTGATAACTCGCTGGAATCGCAAAATTTTGTGCATTCGAGGACATATTCATGCGTATTATGTTGTATTCGATAGATTAATGTGATTTGCGATACTTTGGAACTGCTGAGAATGTGGTAATTTTGACTTATTTCAAACTTCATATAACTGCAAATAGCGCTCTGAAAACACGGAATATGATGTTTTTGTTCATAGATTCATACATATTATGAGGTCCTGAATAGGTATATGAACTTTTTGATTGTGAAATTCTGCGCGGAGAAGCGTGATTCCGACTTATTCCAAAGTCTGTAAAACTGCGAATAGCACTCTAAAAACACGAAATATGATGTATTTTGTGCTAGATTCTGCCATATAACGCACTTTTGAAGCAAAATCTTGCTTCTGAGCAGATTTAGAGAGTCAAAAATTTCTCGACGAGACTCAGAAAAAACGCTGATAACTCGCTGGAAACGCAAAATTTTGTGCATTTTAGGACGGATTCATGCGTATTATGTTGTATTGGATAGATTTATGTGATTTGCGATACTTTGAATCTGCTCAGAATGTGGTAATTTTGACTTATTGCAAACTTCATATAACTGCAGATAGCGCTCAGAAAACGCGGAATATGATGTTTTCGATAATAGATTCATACATATTATGAGGTCCTGAATAGAAATATGAACTTTTTGATTGTGAAAATTCGCGCGGAAAAACGTGATTTCGACTCATTCCAAAGTTTGTGAAACTGCGAATAGCACTCTAAAAACACGAAGTATGATGTAGTTGGTGCTAGATTCTGCCATATAACGCAATTTTGAAGCAAAATCTTGCTTCTGAGCAGATTCACAAAGTCAAAAATTTCTCAACGAGACTCAGAAAAGACGCTGATAACTCGCTGGAAACGCTAAATTTTGTGCATTTTAGGACGGATTCATGCGTATTATATTGTATTAGATAGATTAATGTGATTTGCGATACTTTGAAACTGCTCAGAATGTGGTAATTTTGACTTATTTCAAACGTCATATAACTGCAGATAGCGCTCTGAAAACACGAAATATGATGTTTTTGTTGATGGATTCATACATATTATGAGGTCCTGAATAGGAATATGAACTTTTTGATTGTGAAAATCTGCGCGGGTGAGCGTGATTTCGACTTATTCCAGAGTTTGTAAAACTGCGAATAGCACTCTAAAAACACGAAATATGATGTATTTGGTGCTAGATTCTGCCATATAATGCACTTTTGAAGCAAAATCTTACTTCTGAGCAGAATTGCAGAGTAAAAAATTTCTCAACGAGACTGAGAAAAAACGCTGATAACTCGCTGGAAACGCAAAATTTTGTGCATTTTAGGACGGATTCATGCGTATTATGTTGTATTGGATAGATTTATGTGATCTGCGATACTTTGAAACTGCTCAGAATGTGGTAATTTTGACTTATTTCAAACTTCATATAACTGCAGACAGCGCGCTGAAAACACGGAATATGATGTTTTTGTTGATAGATTCATACATATTATGAGGTCCCAAATCGGAATATGAACTTTTTGATTGTGGAAATCTGCGCGGAAAAGCGTGATTTCGACTTATTCAAAAGTTTGTTAAACTGCGAATAGCACTCTAAAAACACGAAATATGATGTATTTGGTGCTAGATTCTGCCATATAACGCACTTTTGAAGCCAAATCTTGCTTCTGAGCAGATTGACAGAGTCAAAAATTTCTCAACAAGACTCAGAAAAAACGCTGATAACTCACTGGAAACGCAAAATCTTGGGCATTTGTGGAGGGATTCATGCGTATTATGTTGTATTGGATAGATTTATGCGATTTGCCATACTTTGAAACTGCTCAGAATGTGGTAAATTTGACTTATTTTAAACTTCATATAACTGCAGATAGCGCTCTGAAAACGCGAAATATGATGTTTTCGATAGTGGATTCATACATATTATGAGGTCCTGAATAGAAATATGAACTTTTTGATTGTGAAAATTCGCGCGGAAAAACGTGATTTCGACTCATTCCAAAGTTTGTGAAACTGCGAATAGCACTCTAAAAACACGAAATATGATGTATTTGGTGCTAGATTTTGCAATATAACGCATTTTTGGAGCAAAATCTTGCTTCGGAGCAGATTTACAAAGACAAAAATTTCTCAACGAGACTTAGAAGAAACGCTGATAACTCGCTGGAAACGCAAAATTTTGTGCATTCGAGGAAATATTCATGCGTATTATGTTGTATTCGATAGAATAATGTGATTTGCGATACTTTGAAACTGCTGAGAATGTGGTAATTTTGACTTATTTCAAACTTCATATAACTGCAGATAGCGCTCTGAAAACACGGAATATGATGTTTTTGTTGATAGATTCATACATATTATGAGGTCCTGAATAGGTATATGAACTTTTTGATCGTGAAAATCTGCGCGGAGAAGCGTGATTTCGACTTATTCCAAAGTGTGTAAAACTGCGAATAGCACTCTAAAAACACGAAATATGATGTATTTGGTGCTAGATTCTGCCATATAACGCACTTTTGAAGCAGAATCTTGCTTCTGAGCAGATGTTCAGAGTCAAAAATTCCCTAACGAGACTTAGAAAAAACGCTGATAACTTGCTGGATTCACAAAATTTTGTGCATTTGAGGACGGATTCATGCGTATTATGTTGTATTGGATAGATTTATGTGATTTGCGATACTTTAAAACTGCTCAGAATGTGGTAATTTAGACTTGTTTCAAACTCCATATAACTGCAGATAACGCTCTGAAAACACGGAATATGATGTTTGTGTTGATAGATTCATTCATATTATGAGGTCCTGAATAGGAGTATGAACTTTTTGATTGTGAAAATCTACGCGGAAAAGCGTGATTTTGACTTATTCCAAAGTTTGTGAAACTGCAAATAGCACTCTAAAAACACGAAATATGATGTATTTGGTGCTAGATTCTGCCATATAACGCACTTTTGAAGCAAAATCTTGCTTCTGAGCAGATTTACAGAATCAAAAATTTCTCAACGAGACTCAGAAAAAATGCTAATAACTCGCTGGAAACGCAAAATTCTGTGGATTTGAGGACAGATTCATGCGTGTTATGTTGTATTGGATAGATTTATGTGATTTGCGATACTTTGAAACTGCTCAGAATGTGGTAATTATGACTTATTTCAAACTTCATATAACTGCAGATAGTGCTCTGATAACACGGAATATGATGTTTTTGTTGATAGATTCGTACATATTATGAGGTCCTGAATAGGAATATGAACTTTTTGATTGTAAAAATCTGCGCGGAAAAGCGTGATTTCGACTTATTCCAAAGTGTGTAAAACTGCGAATAGCACTCTAAAAACTCGAAATATGATGTATTTGGTGCTAGATTCTGCCATATAACGCACTTTTGAAGCAAAATCTTACTTCTGAGCAGAATTACAGAGTCAAAAATTTCTCAACGAGACTGAGAAAAAACGCTGATAACTCGCTGGAAACGCAAAATTTTGTGCATTTTAGGACGGATTCATGCGTATTATGTTGTATTGGATAGATTTATGTGATTTGCGATACTTTAACACTGCTCAGAATGTGGTAATTTTGACTTATTTCAAACTTCATATAACTGCAGATAACGCTCTGAAAACACGGAATATGATGTTTTTGTTGATAGATTCATACATATTATAAGGTCCTGAATAGGAGTATGAACTTTTTGATTGTGAAAATCTACGCGGAAAAGCGTGATTTTGACTTACTTCAAAGTTTGTAAAACTGCGAATAGCACTCTAAAAACACTAAATATGATGTATTTGGTGCTAGATTCTGCCATATAACGCACTTTTGAAGCAAAATCATGCTTCTGAGCACATTTACAGAGTCAAAAATATCTCAACAAGACTCAGAAAAAACGCTGATAACTTGCTGGAAACGCAGAATTTTGTGCATTTAAGGACGGATTCATGCGAATTATGTTGTATTGAGTAGATTTATGTTATTTGCGATACATTGAAACTGCTCAGAATGTGGTGATTTTGACTTATTTCAAACTTCATATAACTGCAGATAGCGCTCTGGAAACACGGAATATGATGTTTTTGTTGATGGATTCATACATATTATGAGGTCCTGAATAGGAATATGAACTTTTTGATTGTGAAAATCTGCGCGGAAAAGCGTGATTTCGACTTATTCCAGAGTTTGTAAAACTGCGAATAGCACTCTAAAAACACGAAATATGATGTATTTGGTGCTAGATTCTGCCATATAACGCACTTTTGAAGCAAAATCTTGCTTCTGAGCAGATTTACAGAGTCAAAAATTCCTCAACGAGACTCAGAAAAAACGCTGATAACTTGCTGGATTCACAAAATTTCGTGCATTTGAGGACGGATTCATGCGTATTATGTTGTATTGGATAGATTTATGTGATTTGCGATACTTTAAAACTGCTCAGAATGTGGTAATTTTAACTTATTTCAAACTTCATATAACTGCAGATAACGCTCTGAAAACACGGAATATGTGTTTTTGTTGATAGATTCATACATATTATGAGGTCCTGAATAGGAGTATGAACTTTTTGATTGTGAAAATCTACGCGGAAAAGCGTGATTCTGACTTATTCCAAAGCTTGTAAAACTGCGCATAGCACTCTAAAAACACGAAATACGATGTATTTGTTGCTAGATTCTGCCATATAACGCACTTTTGAAGCAAAATCTTGCTTCTGAGCAGATTTACAGAATCAAGAATTTCTCAACGAGACTCAGAAAAAACGCTGATAACTCGCTGGAAACGCAGAATTTTGTGCATTTAAGGACGGATTCATGCGTATTATGTTGTATTGGATAGATTAATGTTATTTGCGATACATTGAAACTGCTCAGAATGTGGTGATTTTGACTTATTTCAAACTTCATATAACTGCAGATAGCGCTCTGGAAACACGAAATATGATGTTTTTGTTGATGGTTTCATACATATTATGAGGTCCTGAATAGGAGTATGAACTTTTTGATTGTGAAAATCTGCGCGGATGAGCGTGATTTTGACTTATTCCAGAGTTTGTAAAACTGCGAATAGCACTCTAAAAACACGAAATATGATGTATTTGGTGCTAGATTCTGCCATATAACGCACTTTTGAAGCAAAATCTTGCTTCTGAGTAGATGTTCAGAGTCAAAAATTCCTCAACGAGACTCAGAAAAAACGCTGATAACTTGCTGGATTCACAAAATTTCGTGCATTTGAGGACGAATTCATGCGTAATATGATGTATTGGATGGATTTATGTGATTTGCGATACTTTAAAACTGCTCAGAATGTGGTGATTTAGACTTGTTTCAAACTTCATATAACTGCAGATAACGCTCTGAAAACACGGAATATGATGTTTGTGTTGATAGATTCATTCATATTATGAGGTCCTGAATAGGAGTATGAACTTTCTGATTGTGAAAATCTACGCGGAAAAGCGTGATTTTGACTTATTCCAAAGTTTGTGAAACTGCAAATAGCACTCTAAAAACACGAAATATGATGTATTTGGTGCTAGATTCTGCCATATAACGCACTTTTGAAGCAAAATCTTGCTTCTGAGCAGATTTACAGAATCAAAAATTTCTCAACGAGACTCAGAAAAAACGCTAATAGCTCGCTGGAAACGCAAAGTTCTGTGCATTTGAGGACAGATTCATGCGTGTTATGTTGTATTGGATTGATTTATGTGATTTGCGATACTTTGAAACTGCTCGGAATGTGGTAATTATGACTTATTCAAACTTCATATAACTGCAGATAGTGCTCTAATAACACGGAATATGATGTTTTTGTTGATAGATTCGTACATATTATGAGGTCCTGAATAGGAATATGAACTTTTTGATTGTAAAAATCTGCTCGGAAAAGCATGATTTCGACTTATTCCAGAGTGTGTAAAACTGCGAATAGCACTCTAAAAACTCAAAATATGATGTATTTGGTGCTAGATTCTGCCATATAACGCACTTTTGAAGCAAAATCTTACTTCTGAGCAGAATTACAAAGTCAAAAATTTCTCAACGAGACTGAGAAAAAACGCTGATGACTCGCTGGAAACGCAAAATTTTGTGCATTTTAGGACGGATTCATGCGTATTATGTTGTATTGGATAGATTTATGTGATCTGCGATACTTTGAAACGGCTCAGAATGTGGTAATTTTGACTTATTTCAAACTTCATATAACTGCAGACAGCGCTCTGAAAACACGGAATATTATGTTTTTGTTGATAGATTCATACATATTATGAGGTCCTAAATCGGAATATGAACTTTTTGATTGTGAAAATCTGCGCGAAAAAGCGTGATTCCGACTTATTCAAAAGTTTATTAAACTGCGAATAGCACTCTAAAAACACGAAATATGATGTATTTGGTGCTAGATTCTGCCATATAACGCACTTTTGAAGCCAAATCTTGCTTCTGAGCAGATTGACAGAGTCAAAAATTCCTCAACAAGACTCAGAAAAAACGCTGATAACTCACTGGAAACGCAGAATTTTGTGCATTTGAGGACGGATTCATGCGTTTTATGTTGTATTGGATAGATTTATGTGATTTGCGATACTTTGAAAACTGCTCAGAATGTGGTAATTTTACTTATTTCAAACATCATATAACTGCAGATAGCGCTCCGAAAACGCGGAATATGATGTTTTCGATAATAGATTCATACATATTATGAGGTCCTGAATGAAAATATGAACTTTTTGATTGTGAAAATTTGCGCGGAAAAACGTGATTTCGACTCATTCCAAAGTTTGTGAAACTGCGAATAGCACTCTAAAAACACGAAATATGATGTAGTTGGTGCTAGATTCTGCCATATGACGCACTTTTGAAGCAAAATCTTGCTTCTGAGCAGATTCACAGAGTCAAAAATTTCTCAACGAGACTCAGAAAAAACGCTGATAACTCGCTGGAAACGCTAAATTTTGTGCATTTTAGGACAAATTCGTGCGTATTATGTTGTATCAGATAGATTTATGTGATTTGCGATACTTTGAAACTGCTCAGAATGTGGTGATTTTCACTTATTTCAATCGTCATATAACTGCAGATAACGCTCTGAAACCACAGAATATGATGTTTTTGTTGATAGATACATACATATTATGAGGTCTTGAATAGGAATATGAACTTTTTAACGTGGAAATCTGCGCGGAAAAGCGTGATTTCGACTTATTCCAAAGTTTGTGAAACTGCGAATAGCACTCTTAAACACGAAATATGATGTATTTGATGCTAGATTCTGCAATATAACGCACTTTTGAAGCAAAATCTTGCTTCTGAGCAGATTGAAAGAGTCAAAAAATTCTCAACGAGACTGAGAAAAACGCTGATAACTCGCTGGAAACGCTAAATTTTGTGCATTTGATGACGAATTCATGCGTATTATGTTGTATTGGATAGATTTATGTGATTTGCTATACTTTGAAACTGCTCAGAATGTGGTAATTTTGACTTATTTCAAACTTCATATAACTGCAGATAGCGCTCTGAAAACACGGAATATGATGTTTTTGTCGATAGATTCATACCTATTATGAGGTCCCAAATCGGAATATGAACTTTTTGATTGTGAAAATCTGCGCGGAAAAGCGTGACTTCGACTTATTCCAAAGTTTGTAAAACTGCGAATAGCACTTTAAAACACGAAATATGTTGTATTTGGTGCTAGATTCTGTCATATAACGCACTTTTAAAGCAAAATCTTGCTCCTGAGCAGATTTACAGAGCCAAAAATTTCTCAACGAGTGTCAGAAAAAACGCTGATAACTCGCTGGAAACGCAAAATTTTGTGCATTTGAGGACGGATTCATGCGTATTATGTTGTATTGGATAGTTTTATGTGATTTGCGATACTTTGAAACTGCTCAGAATGTGGTAATTTTGACTTATTCCAAACTTCATATAACCGCAGATAGCGCTCGGAAACCACGGAATATGATGTTTTTGTTGATAGATTCATACATATTATGTGGTCCTGGATAGGGATATGAACTTTTTGTTTGTGAAAATCTGAGGGGAAAAGCGTGGTTTCGACTTATTCCAAAGTTTGTAAAACTGCGAATAGCACTCTAAAAACACAAAATATAGTGTATTTGGTGCTAGATTTTGCCATATAACGCACTTTTGAAGCAAAATCTTGCTTCCGAGCAGATTTACAGAGTCAAAAATTTCTCAACGAGACTCAGAGAAATCGCTGATAATTCGCTGGAAACGCAAAATTTTGTGCGTTTGAGGACAGATTCATGCGTATCATGTTGTATTGGATAGATTTATGTGATTTGCGATACTTAGAAAACTGCTCAGAATGTGGTAATTTTGACTTATTTCAAACTTCATATAACTGCAGATAGCGCACTAAAAACACGGAATATAATGTTTTTGTTGATAGATTCATACATATTATGAGGTCCTGAATGGGAATATGAATTTTTTGATCGTGAAAATCCGCGCGAAAAAGCGTGATTTTGACTTATTCCAAAGTTTGTAAAACTGCGAATAGCTCTCTAAAAACACGAAATATGATGTATTTGGTGCTAGATTGTGCCATATAACGCACTTTTGAAGCAAAATCTTGCTTCTGAGCAGATTTACAGAGTCAAAAATTTCTCAACAAGACTCGGAAAAAACGCTGATAACTTGCTGGAAACGCAGAATTTTGTGCATTAGAGGACAAATTCATGCGTATTATGTTGTATTGGATAGATTCATGTGATTTGCGATACTTTGAAACTGCTCAGAATGTGGTAATTTTGACTTATTGCAAACTTCATATAACTGCAGATAGCGCTCTGAAAACACGGAATATGATGTTCTTGTTGATAGATTCATACATATTATAAGGTCCTGAATAGGAATATGAACTTTTTGATTGTGAAAATTTGCGCGGAAGAGCGTGATTTCGACTTATTCCAAAGTTTGTAAAACTGCGAATAGCACTCTGGAAACACGAAATATGATGTATTGGGTGCTAGATTCTGCCATATAACGCACTTTTGAAGCCAAATCTTGCTTCTGAGCAGATTGACAGAGTCAAAAATCTCTCAACAAGACTCAGAAAAAACGCTGATAACTCACTGGAAACGCAGAACTTTGTGCATTTGAGGACGGATTCATGCGTTTTATGTTGTATTGGTTAGATTTATGTGATTTGCGATACTTTGAAACTGCTCAGAATGTGGTAATTTTGACTTATTTCAAACATCATATAACTGCAGATGGCGCTCCGAAAACGCGGAATATGATGTTTTCGATAATAGATTCATACATATCATGAGGTTCTGAATGAAAATATGAACTTTTTGATTGTGAAAATTTGCGCGGAAAAACGTGATTTCGACTCATTCCAAAGTTTGTGAAACTGCGAATAGCACTCTAAAAACACGAAATATGATGTAGTTGGTGCTAGATTCTGCCATATGACGCACTTTTGAAGCAAAATCTTGCTTCTGAGCAGATTCACAGAGTCAAAAATTTCTCAACGAGACTCAGAAAAAACGCTGATAACTCGCTGCAAACGCTAAATTTTGTGCATTTTAGGACAAATTCGTGCGTTTTATGTTGTATCAGATAGATTTATGTGATTTGCGATACTTTGAAACTGCTCAGAATGTGGTGATTTTCACTTATTTCAATCGTCATATAACTGCAGATAACGCTCTGAAACCACAGAATATGATGTTTTTGTTGATAGATACATACATATTATGAGGTCTTGAATAGGAATATGAACTTTTTGAACGTGGAAATCTGCGCGGAAAAGCGTGATTTCGACTTATTCCAAAGTTTGTGAAACTGCGAATAGCACTCTTAAAACACGAAATATGATGTATTTGATGCTAGATTCTGCCATATAACGCACTTTTGAAGCAAAATCTTGCTTCTGAGCAGATTGAAAGGGTCAAAAAATTCTCAACGAGACTGAGAAAAACGCTGATAACTCGCTGGAAACGCTGAATTTTGTGCATTTGATGACGAATTCATGCGTATTATGTTGTATTGGATAGATTTATGTGATTTGCTATACTTTGAAACTGCTCAGAATGTGGTAATTTTGACTTATTTCAAACTTCATATAACTGCAGATAGCGCTCTGAAAACACGGAATATGATGTTTTTGTCGATAGATTCATACCTATTATGAGGTCCCAAATCGGAATATGAACTTTTTGATTGTGAAAATCTGCGCGGAAAAGCGTGACTTCGACTTATTCCAAAGTTTGTAAAACTGCGAATAGCACTCTAAAAACACGAAATATGATGTATTTGGTGCTAGATTCTGTCATATAACGCACTTTTAAAGCAAAATCTTGCTCCTGAGCAGATTTACAGAGCCAAAAATTTCTCAACGAGTGTCAGAAAAAACGCTGATAACTCGCTGGAAACGCAAAACTTTGTGCATTAGAGGACGGGTTCATGCGTATTATGTTGTATTGGATAGTTTTATGTGATTTGCGATACTTTGAAACTGCTCAGAATGTGGTAATTTTGACTTATTTCAAACTTCATATAACCGCAGATAGCGCTCGGAAACCACGGAATATGATGTTTTTGTTGATAGATTCATACATATTATGTGGTCCTGAATAGGAATATGAACTTTTTGTTTGTGAAAATCTGAGGGGAAAAGCGTGATTTCGACTTATTCCAAAGTTTGTAAAACTGCGAATAGCACTCTAAAAACACAAAACATAGTGTATTTGGTGCTAGATTTTGCCATATAACGCACTTTTGAAGCAAAATCTTGCTTCCGAGCAGATTTACAGAGTCAAAAATTTCTCAACGAGACTGAAAAAACGCTGAAAACTCGCTGAAAACGCAAAATTTTGTGCATTAGAGTACGGATTCATGCGTATTATGTTGTATTGGATAGATTCATGTGATTTGCGATACTTTGAAACTGCACAGAATGTGGTAATTTTGACTTATTTCAAACTTCATATAACAGCTGATAGTGCTCTGAAAACACGGAATATGATGTTTTTGATGATAGATTCATACATATTATGAGGTCCTGAATAGGAATATGGACGTTTTGATAGTGAAAATCTGCGCGGAAAAGAGTGATTTCGACTTATTCCTAAGTTTGTAAAACTGCGAATAGCACTCTAAAAATACGAAATATGATGTATTTGGTGCTGGATTCTGCCATATCACGCACTTTTGAAGCAAAATCTTGCTTCTGAGCAGATTTACAGAGTTCAAAATTTCTCAATGAGACTGAGAAAAAAACGCTGATAACTCGCTGGAAACGCAAAATTTTGTGCATTTGGGGACGAATTCATGCGTATTATGTTGTATTGGATAGATTTCTGTGATTTGCTATACTTTGAAACTGCTCAGAATGTGTTAATTTTGCGGAGATCTGAAAACACGGAATATGATGTTTTTGATAATAGATTTATACAAAATATATTTTTCAAACTCGAAAAATAGTTTTTAAAAATTTTATTTATATACTTTAAGATTTGTGCTGTGCATTACATGAAACTTAAATGACAATAGGAATGGTTAACTTAGAAAACTATGCTATTTATACAGAGATCATCTTCTTGTACGTGATTTTAATGTAAACTATATTCTGCTGAATTTATGAGAAATAAATGATTTTATAATTCACACTATGGTGCAATAAGGGCGATGTCTCTACATAATTCCTTCCTCCTCAAGAATAGAAGTTACAATTTTGGAACTTCTATCATTAATTTCTTTTAATTCTATATCTTTGGATTTTTTGATTTTTCTTTTAAGATGATCTTTGCATTTACAACCTAATATTACAAAAATTATCAATATAATTATAATATAAATGAAAATATAATGATAGTTATTCACATCTACATTATAGGGTGAATTCAACTGAATATTATTCTCTAACTCATGTTTAATTAATGAAATATTTTTGATTCTATTTTCTGCATGTTCAATATGATTTTTTGTAGAGTTTATATGAATTTCTCTCAACTCCCCAAAATTATTTTCAATCTCAATCTGTTTATTAATTTTACAATTATTGGTGTAATATATTCCTTTCAAATTTTTAATCTTCAATTCATTATTGCAATAAAATTTGACCTGTTCTTCATTCGGGAAATATAAATATCTCAAATCTGAATTTGTTATTTCTATTATTGAATTTATCGGCGATATTTTATTATATTCACAAAACTGAAAATCTTTATAACAAATAACGTTTTCTAGACATTTCTCATATTCTTTATTTTGAGATAGGCAATAATATTCATTTTTGCTTATTCTAGTACATTTATCTATAGGTCTAATTCTACAATTGTTTTTTGTGTAAAGGCCGTTTGGGACGTTCACTGTTTCGTATATATTGTGTAAATTCGTAGGGATGGAAGTAACTTGTAAAAGTTCTTCTTTAAAAATATTTGATGGAATTTCGATAAGGATGGTAAGGTTATCGTTTTTGATTGAGCAATATGTTCTAAAAATATTGCTATTTTGCATATTATTCAGTAAAATTGTCCTGATAAAATTATTCTCAATTTTATTAATTTCGTTCAATAATTCATTATGATTAATAACTCCAAAATACAAAATATTCAATTTACAAAAGGTCATCGTTTCCTCTAATAAAATCAATGAAAAATAAAGCTCTTGTCCTGTCTGAATAAACTCATTTATTAAATTTTGTGTTTTTATAATGTCAATGTCATCTAAAACTTTTCCTAATACTTTCTCCAATTTATTTGATTTTTCATTTAAGATTAAATTATTTTCATTAATCAATCTGATTTTATTATTGAATTGTTCTGTTATATTATTATTTATGGTGACCATTTTATTTATTTTACTTGTCAATTTATTCTCATTACTATTAATATTCTCAATTATCTGATCGTACCTTTCTTTATCTGTTGAATCTAAGTTTCCAGTTATACTTTTGATGATAGAACCGAGTCCGTTAATTAACCCTCGTTTCTGTCTTTTTGTGTTAATTAATTGCGTTTTGTCTTTCAAATGAGACATCACGTTTTTCAATATATTTCTATGACTGATGATACTATTCTCAAATTTATATTTTTCTAAAATTTTGTCTAACAAACCGATATTGGATTCCAACATATAAAATTGTTGAAGAATATTAGATAATGGGATTTGGAAAGGAATGATTTGGGTATTTACCTGTATATAGGCTGTTCCTAAGTCAAGTATGTTAAGTCCAGTATTAATGTCATCCTGAATGATTTGTGATATTCCGAAAGAAATCAATCTGTAACAAGTCGGGGATTTTTTAAATTTGATAATTTATGCTTTTTGTTCTTATCGTCTACAATCTGTCCTCTTTCATGTTTTACTGTCTTTACATCTAAAATTTTAAATTTCGGCTTCTCTTTTCTCCCAGAATTTCGTTTGTTAATTTTGACATAAACTTTAGATGGTAAATCATATTGCTTTGTTATTTGCTCTGAATATTTCGACTTATTTTTCTCTATATTGGATTTTACCTGTTCGTTAATTTCATTCAATATTTGTGCATGTTTGTGTAGATACTCATCCACTTGTATCTCTTCTGGTTTCAAATTTGATTCTAATATTTGTCCAAATACGATTTCTATAGGTGTTCGTTTTTTTACCGAATGAATGCTGTTATTGTAAGCTATCAATGCGTAATTTAATCTTTCTTTTAGTTGCAAGGTTTTTATGATAGCGTTTTGATTAATAATTCGCATGTGCTCTATCAGGGAAGAGTGAAATCTTTCAATCATTCCGTTACTTTTCGGGTTATCCACAGAAATATAATGAATGTTAATTTTTCTTAAGGCCAAATAATTTTGAATTGTCTTATTATTAAATTCCAAACCATTGTCGGAAACAATTTCCTTGGGGATCGTAAAATGTGTAAAGTATTTGATTAATTTATTCAAAATAGTAATTGCATTTTTATCTTTTATAACGTAAGCTACGGCAAATTTGGAAAAAGAGTCTATAATAGTTGATTTTTTAATTTGTTCTAACGATAGTAAGTCTATATGAATTTTTTCGAAAGGTTTATCAGCTGTTGGTGTCCGGATAGTGGGTATTTGAATGGGATTTCTTTCGTACTTCGTAGTCAAACAAATATTACAATTATTTATAAAATTTTGAATATCTTTTTGCATATTCGGCCAATAATATATCTGTTTCAATTTATTATATGTTTCTACAATACCCCTGTGGTTAGTTTTCCCTTCGTGATAATTTCTTATAACAATCTGTTGTTCTTCCTTGCTTTCAACATCGGTATTCATTGTTTTACACGCTACTAATTTATAACTGTTAGAATCAAAATAGGTCTGTAATACGGCATTAAAATTGATTTTAAATAATTCTGGTATTGAACAATAGTAAGTTACTCCTGGTTGCAAATATTCCTTAATAAATTTCATGATTGATTTATTACTGTCAATTTTATTCAAATAAAAATACAAACGTTGCACTTTATGATCGAAAAATTTAGTAATTTTAACTTCGTTTTTATAATTTGTTACTTTGATAACTATTTGATTTTTACAAGTATTTATGGGTGTATCTAAATAAGTCAAACCGTTTACAGGACTTTCGTCTTCAGAATGTGCAGTGTCTGTGTCGCTTCCAGTTTCTACTCTAACTGAATCTGTATCTGAATTTAAATTTAAATCGGTGTCTTTTGGTTTCTCATAAACATTTATTTTGATATTTGAATCGTGAAATACCTCTGTAATCAAATTTTCGATTTTGTCCCATTTTTTCATATCAAGCCCAGAGCAAATTTTGGGCATATCTAATTCAACTATTTCATTTTGTATCGAATAATTCAATAATTTCTCTAAGCAAATTTTTATATTTCTAAATGTAGGTTTATCAAAATAATTCTCTTTTGTAACTAAATGACAAATTAATCTTGGGTTTCTTTGTATCATAATTTTGTTATCTACATTATAATAATTTTCACAAGGATAATTTTGCTTAACTTGATGTGCGAACCCCTCGCTCATTTTCATATCTTTAGAAACACAATGAACTAAGGTTTTATCGGATTCGAAAATGTTTGAATTTTTGTATTCGATTTTAAAATCTGGCTTAATACGAGATAATGCATCTGCTACTGAGTTTTGACACCCTTTTTTATATTCTACAGTATAGTTAAACTCTTCTAATTTCAAACGCCATCTTATTAATTTAGAGTTAGATTCCTTCAATGAGTTTAGCCACACAAGCGGTCTATGATCGGTAATAATTTTAAATTTATGTCCTAATAAATATGGTAGAAATTGTTTCGTTGCCCAAATTATGGCTAAAAGTTCTTTTTCGATAGTAGAGTAATTTATTTCATGGTTATTAAGAGTTCGAGAAATGTAAGCGATAGGAAGATCTTTATTCCTTTCGTTCGTTTGTGATAGTACGGCTCCAATTGCATAGTTGCTCGCATCTGTTGTTAGAATGGAAGTTTTTGAGAAGTCTGGATATTGTAAAATTGGATCGTTTGAAAGAAGTGTCTTACATTTATCAAAACATTTTCTATACTCCGGGTCTTTTATGTCAATTTTTTGTCCTTTCTTTAAGCAGTTGGTCAAAGGCTTGGTTATTTTTGAGAAGCTATCGATAAATCGTCTGTAATACCCTAATAGTCCAAGGAAAGATTTTATTTCTTTCGTTGTCTTGGGGATAGGAAAGTTTTTTATAGCTTGAATTCTGTCGGGGTTTGGTTTTATTCCGTCCGTTGTAATAATGTGACCTAAGTACGCTACCTCTTTTCTTAAAAACTCACATTTGTCGAGCTGAATTTTTAAATTAGCTTCCTGTAATTTCTTGAAAATTTTTTCTATAATAATTAAATGTTCTTCGAGGGATGTCCCTAATATAATAATATCGTCTAAATAAACGAAGCAAATTTTGTTTATATAATCTTTTAATACGAAATTCATAAGTCTCTGGAAAGTTGACGGAGCGTTTTTTAAGCCAAAAGGCGTTCTTTTGAATTCGTAGTGTCCGGTATTGGTTGAAAAAGCGGTTTTTGGTATGTCATTCGGTTCTACTTCGATTTGATGAAAACCGGATTTTAAGTCGATTGTTGTAAAATAATTTGATTTTCCCAATTTGTCAAGTATGTCCGTAATGTCTGGTATAGGAAATTTATCGTCAATTGTCTTGTCGTTCAGTTTTCTATAATCGATGACTACGCGAAATTTTTGTTCGCCGGATGCGTCTAGTTTTTTCTTTACTACCCAAATAGGGGCAGAATACGGGCTATATGAGTGTTGTATAATATCATCTTGTAACATTTTGTCTATCTGATTCTGTACTTCTTGTTTATAAGTTTCTGGATATTTATACTGCTTTGCATGGATGGGGATATTATCGGTAGTTTTTATCTGATGTTCGATTTTATTTGTGAAAGAAAGTTTGTCATTTTCTTGTAATATTAATGATTTGAATTTATTCAAAACTATACCTAAGCTTCGTCTTTCTTCAAAATTCAAATGTTCGTCGCGTATATTTTGATTTTTTATTTCTAAATTAAAATTTCCAATTCTACCAGAATTCAAATATTTTAATTTATATTTGAATTTATTTAAAAATAAAATTTCTTCTTTTATAAAATCAAATTTTGTCTTGAGTAATTTTATACCAGGAAGTCCTAGTAATATATCGAAATCTTTATGAAAATCAAGAATATAACTCTTTATATTGTTATTTTTGAACTTGAAAAAAGTAAATTCTTTGCCTGAAGATTTACCATTACAAGTATGTACGGTGAATAATTCTGGAAATTTAGTAAAATTTGGTTCAATTAATTTTGGATTAATATAATTTTGAGTTGAACCTGTGTCTAGTAAAATTTTATAATTTGAAACTTGAATAAATGGTAACTTACTAAAATTATTAGTTAAGGATTAGATTCGGGTTGGTTGCTGTCTATGTCTAAAAAATTATTTTCTTCTTCAATATTCTCTTCGAATTGTTCGATTTCTTGTATTTCTGAGGGGGTATCAATTTCTATTTCTTGATTGTAAAATTGCTCTGATCTTTGAGGATATCTTTTTGGAAATTGAGATGTTTGGATGCTCATAGGGGTGACTTTTTGCTGAGCGTTACGGAAATTTGCACTGGGTGCAAAATTTTTATTCGTATTAGGTGTGTAAGGCTTGTTTGCGCTAGGTGCGAAGGGCCTATTTGAGTTTTGTTGCTGTGAGTATTTATACAGCGGAGGCTGGTATTTAGGAAAATTATTAAATTGAATTTGGTCTTTAGGTGGAGAGGATTTTTGGATTTGAATCTGTTGGTTGTGGATATACTGTAAATCGTTTGTAATAAGGTTCAATATATCTATCAATTTTTGCGGGTTTCTAGCTGATAATTGTGATCGAAACGGATCTTTACAATTATTAATAAAGCATTGCGTAAAATATTTAATTGCATTTTCAATGATAACTCTACTCACGTTTGCGTCATATTTACACTCTACTTTACTTTTGTAAATCAAGAACAAGTCGTTGAACTTGGTGTAATAGTCTAATATGCTATCTCGATTCTGTTTGAAGTGTGTAATTTCATACATCAAAGTGTATTCGGATCTAGTATCAGAATAGTTTTGTAAAAGATGTTCTTTTAATTCTTTCCAAGAATTTATAATTGTGATGCTCAAACATTGAGCTGCATTTCCCTTGATTTTATTTTTTAATGTTAGTAATACTAATTTTCTTGTAATTTCAGAAGGGTTGGTTTGGCTTATAATATTTATGATATCTTCGACTGTATTTACAAAATTTGGTGAAGATTTTACATCACCATCGAAACATGGCACTAATTCTAATAATTTTAAAATTTCTTTATTCATATTTGCAAAAATATTTCCTGGCGTACCAGCTGGAACGAGTGGGGTAGCCATTTCTATTGATAAGCTATTCAGTTTTTGTAACAATTCGTCCAGTGTAATAATATAGTAATTTTTTTACTCACAAAATTAATATAACTTTGATCATTTGGGGAATGGGTGGCTGACCGTTAAACCAATCGATTTTCGCTCGATGTTGGTTGGTGATGGACAGCACCGGTAGTAGACAGCTGGCTGCAGGGCTGATCGATTTTCCCTCGATGTAGGCTCTGCGTTGAATGCTGAATTGTAATTACTTCTGTAGTTCTGGATCTGCTCTCAGGAACTGCTTCAGAAGGATTCCGTATTGTTCGACGAAGAAGTTTGATTCTGCTTACAATCGAGATGTAACAGAGGTTTTGCTGGTATTTCAGGATTGACTTGTTCACTCTGATTTGTAGATTCTTGGATTAGCCGGTTAGACGATAGAAATCGACGACTTTTTGGATTTGAACGAATTTAACACTTATATGTTTTCGATCCAAAAGCCTTTTTTGCTAATCCTACCGACTGCGCCAAATATATTTTTCAAACTCGAAAAATAGTTTTTAAAAATTTTATTTTAATACTTTGAGATTTGTGCTGTGCACTACATGAAACTTAAATGACAATAGGAATGGTTAACTTAGAAAACTATGCTATTTATACAGAGATCATCTTCTTGTACGTGATTTTAATGTAAACTATATTCTGCTGAATTTATGAGAAATAAATGATTTAATAATTCACACTATGGTGCAATAAGGGCGATGTCTCTACATAATTTACATATTATGAGGTCCTGAATAGAAATATGAACCTTTTGATTGTGAAAATTCGCGCGGAAAAGCGTGATTTCGACTTGTTCGAAAGTTTGTAAAACTGCGAATAGCACTCTAAAAACACAAAATATGATGTAGTTGGTGCTAGATTCTGCCACATAACGCACTTTTGAAGCAAAATCTTAATTCTGAGCAGATTAACAGTCAAAAATTTCTCAACGAGACTGAGACAAAACGCTGATAACTCGCTGGAAACGCAGAATTTTGTGCATTTGAGGACAAATTCATGCGTATTATGTTGTATTGGATAGATTCATGTGATTTGCGATACTTTCAAACTGCTCAGAATGTGGTAATTTTGAATTATTTCAATCTTCATATAACTGCAGATAGCGCTCTGAAAACACGGAATATGATGTTTTTGTTGATAGATTCATGCATATTATGAGGTCCCAAATAGGAATATGAACTTTTTGATTGTGAAAATCTGCGCGGTAAAGCGTGATTTTGACTCATTCCAAAGTTTGTAGAACTGCGA
Source organism: Dromius quadrimaculatus (assembly GCA_963989225.1). NCBI lineage: Eukaryota > Metazoa > Arthropoda > Insecta > Coleoptera > Carabidae > Dromius > Dromius quadrimaculatus. The sequence continues at coordinate 27,940 of CAXDIG010000224.1, forward strand.
ATAGCACTCTAAAAACACGGAATATGATGAATTTGGTGCTAAATTCTGCCATATAACGCACTTTTGAAGCAAAATCTTTCTTCTGAGCAGATTTACAGAGTCAAACAATCTCTCAACGAGACTCAGAATAAACGCTGATAACACGCTGGAAACGCGAAATTTTTTGCATTTGGGGACGGATTCATGCGTAATATGTTGCATTGGATAGATTTATGTGATTTGCGATACTTTGAAACTGCTCAGAATGTGGTAATTTTGACTTATTTCAAACTTCATATAACTGCAGATAGCGCTCTGCAAACACGGAATATGATGTTTTTGTTGATAGATTCATACATATTATGAGATCCCAAATAGGAATATGTACTTTTTGATTAGGAAAATCTGCGCGGAAAAGCGTGATTTCGACTTATTCCAAAGTTTGTAAAACTGAGAATAGCACTCTAAAAACACAAAATATGATGTATTTGGTGCTAGATTCTGCAATATAACGCACTTTTGAAGCAAAATCTTGCTTCTGAGCAGATTTACAGTCAAAAATTTCTCAACGAGGCTATGAAAAAATGCTGATAACTCGCTGGAAACGCGAAGTTTTGTGCATTTGAGGACGGATTTATTCGTATTATGTTCTATTGGATAGATTTATGTGATTTGCAATACTTTGAAACTGCTCAGAATGTGGTAATTTTGACTCATTTCAAACTTCATATAACTGCAGATAGCGCTTTGAAAACACGGAATATGATGTTTTTGTTGATAGATTCATACATATTATGAGGTCTTGAATAGGAATATCAACTTTTTGATTGTGAAAATCTGCGCGGAAGAGCGTGACTTCGACTCATTCCAAAGTTTGTAAAACTGCGAATATTTCATGTTTTTGTTGATAGATTCATACATATTATAAGGTCCTGAATAGGAATATGAACTTTTGGATTGTGAAAATCTGTGCGGGAAAGCATGATTTCGACTTATTCCAAAGTTTGTGATACTGCAAAAAGCACTCTAAAAACACGAAATATGATGTATTTGGTGCTAGATTCTGCCATATAACGCACTTTTGAAGCAAAATCTTGCTTCTGAGCAGATTTACAGGATCAAAAATTTCTCAGCGAGACTCAGAAAAGACGCTGATAACTCGCTGGAAACGCAAAATTTTGTGCATTTGAGGACGGATTCATGCGTATTATGTTGCATTGGATAGATTTATGTGATTTGCGATACTTTGAAACTGCTCAGAATGTGGTAATTTTGACTTATTTCAAACTTCATATAACTGCAGATACAGCTCTGAAAACACGGAATATAATGTTTTTGTTGATGGATTCATACATATTATAAGGTCCTGAATAGGAATATGAACTTTTTGATTGTGAAAATCTGCGCGGTAAAGCGTGATTTTGACTCATTCCAAAGTTTGTAGAACTGCGAATAGCACTCTATAAACACGAAATATGATGAATTTGGTGCTGGATTCTGCCATATAACGCACTTTTGAAGCAAAATTTTGCTTCTGAGCAGATTTACAGGGTCAAAAATCTCTCAACGAGACTCAGAAATAACGCTGATAACTTGCTGGAAACGCAAAATTTTGTGCATTTGAGGACGGATTCATGCGTATTATGTTGCATTGGATAGATTTATGTGATTTGCGATACTTTGAAACAGCTCAGAATGTGGTAATTTTTGACTTATTTCAAACTTCATATAACTGCAGATAGCGCTCTGGAAACACGGAATATAATGTTTTTGTTGATGGATTCATACATATTATGAGGTCGTGAATAGGAATATGAACTTTTTGATTGTGAAAATCTGCGCGGAAAAGCGTGATTTCGACTTATTCCAAAGTTTGTAAAAACTGCGAATAGCACTCTAAAATCACGAAATATGATGTATTTGGAGCTAGATTCTGCCATATAACGCACTTTTGAAGCAAAAATCTTGCTTCTGAGCAGATTTACCTTAGTCAAAAATTTCCCAACGATACTCAGTAAAAACGCTGATAACTCGCTGGAAACGCAAAATTTTGTGCATTTGAGGACGGATTCATGCGTATTATGTTGTATTGGATAGATTTATGTGATTTGCGATACTTTGAAACTGCTCAGAATGTGGTAATTTTTAACTAATTCCAAACTTCATATAATACTGCAGATAGCGCTCTGAAAACACAGAATATAAAGTTTTTGTTGATAGATTCATACATATTATGAGATCCTGAATAGAAATATCAATTTTTTGATTGTGAAAATCGGCGCGGAAAAGCGTGATTTCGACTTATTCCAAAGTTTGTGAACCTGCGGATAGCACTCTAAAAACACGGAATATGATGTATTTGGTGCTAGATTCTGCCATATAACGCACTTTTGAAGCAAAGCCTTGCTTCTGAGCAGATTTACAGAGTCAAAAATTTCTCAACGAGACTTCAAGTGAAAAGAAATATTTCTTTTCACTTGAAAAAGGCAGCACTTTGCTGTTGAAAACGTTGTGTTTCCAATAAATTACAGAACTTATACCCAATAAAACATATTTATTCATGAAATGAGTTCTGAGAAGTTTTTTCCTTCATTACGGAAAATGATGTTTTTGTTCATAGATTCATACATATTATGAGGTCCTGAATAGGAATATGAACTTTTGGATTGTGAAAATCTGCGCGGGAAAGCATGATTTCGACTTTTTCCAAAGTTTGTAATACTGCAAAAAGCACTCTGAAAACACGAAATATGATGTATTTGGTGCTCGATTCTGCCATATAACCGCACTTTTGAAGGCAAAATCTTGCTTCTGAGCAGATTTACAGGGTCAAAACATCTCTCAACGAGACTCAGAAAAAACGCTGATAACTCGCTGGAAACGCAAAAATTTTGTGCATTTGAGGACGGATTCATGCGTATTATGTTGCATTGGGATAGATTCATGTGATTTGCGATACTTTGAAACTGCTCAGAATGTGGTAATTTTGACTTATTTCAAACTTCATATAACTGCAGATACCGCTCTGAAAACACGGAATATGATGTTTTTGTTGAAAGAGTCATACATATTATGAGGTCCTGAATGGGAATATGAACTTTTCGATTGTGAGAATCTGCGCGGAAAAGCGTGATTTCGACTTATTCCAAAGTTTGTGAAACTGCGAATAGCAACTCTGGAATCACGAAATATGATGTATTTGGAGCTAGATTCTGCCATATAACGCACTTTTGAAGGAAAATCTTGTTTCTGAGCAGATTTACAGAGTCAAAAATTTTTCAACGAGACTCAGAAAAAACGCCGATACCTCGCTGGAAACGCAGAATTTTGGGCATTTAAAGGATGGATTCATGCGTATTATGTTGTACTGGATAGATTTATGTGATTTGCGATACTTTGAAACTGCTCAGAATGTGGTAATTTTGACTTATTTCAAACTTCATATAACTGCAGATAGCGCTCTGAAAAACACGAAATATGATGTTTTTGTTGATAGATTCATACATATTATGAGGTCCTGAAAAGGAATATGAACTTTTTGATTGTGAAAATTTGCGCGGAAAAGCGTGATTGCGACTCTTTCCATAGTTTGTAAAACTGCGAATAGCACTCTAGAAACACAAAATATGATGTATTTGGTGCTAGATTCTGCCATATGACGCACATATAAAGCAAAATGTTGCTTCTGAGCAGATTTACCGAGTCAAAAATTTCTCAACGAGACTCAGAAAGAACGCTGATAACTCACTGGAAACGCAAAATTTTGTTCATTTGAGGACGGATTCATGCGTATTAGGTTGTATTGGATAGATTTATGTGATTTGCGATACTTTGGAACTGCTCAGAATGTGGTAATTTTGACTTATTTCAAACTTCATATAACTGCAGATAGCGCTCTGAAAACACGGAATATGATGTTTTTGTTGATAGATTTATACATATTATGAGGTCCTGGATAGGAATATAAATTTTTTGATTGTGAAAATCTGCGCGGAAAAGCGTGACTTCGACTTATCCCAAAGTTTGTAAATTTGCGAATAGCACTCTAAAATCACGAAATATGATGTATTTGGAGATATAACGCACTTTTGAAGTGAAATCTTGCTTCTGAGCAGATTTACAGAGACAAAAATTTCTCAACGAGACTCAGAAAAAACGCTGATAACTCGCTGGGAACGCAGAATTTTGTGCATTTGAGGACAGATTCATGCGTATTATGTTGTATTGGATAGATTTATGTGATTTGCGATACTTAAAACTGCTCAGAATGTGGTAATTTTGACTTATTTCAAACTTCATATAACTGCAGATAGCGCTCTGAGAACACGGAATATGATGTTTTTGTTGATGGATTTATTCATATTATGAGGTCTCAAATAGGAATATGTACTTTTTGATTGTGAAAATCTGCGCGGAAAAGCGTGATTTCGACTAATTCCAAAGTTTGTAAAACTGCGAATAGCACTCTAAAAACACTAAATATGATGTATTTGGTGCTAAATTCTGCTATATAACGCACTTTTGAAGCAAAATCTTGCTTTTTGAGCAGATTTACAGAGTCAAAAATTTCTCGACGAGACTCAGAAAAAACGCTGATAACTCGCTGGAAACGCAAAATTTTGTGCATTTGAGGACGGATTCATGCGTATTATGTTGTATTGGATAGATTTATGTGATTTGCGATACTTTGAAACTGCTCCGATTGTTGTAATTTTGACTTATTTCAATCTTCATATAACTGCAGATAGCGCTCTGAAAACACGGAATATGATGTTTTTGTTGATAGATTTATATATATTATGAGGTCCTGAATAGAAATATCAACATTTTGATTGTGAAAATCTGCGCGGAAGAGCGTGACTTCGACTTATTCCAAAGTTTGTAAAACTGCGAATAGCACTCTAAAAACACGAAATATGATGAAGTTGGTGCTAGAATTCTGCCATATAACGCACTTGTGAAGAAAAACCCTGCTTCTGAGCAGATTTACAGAGTCAAAAAATTTCTCAACGATACTCAGAAAAAAACGCTGATTACTCACTGGAAACGCAGAATTTTGTGTATTTGAGGACGAATTCATGCGTATTATGTTGTATTGGATAGATTTATGTGATTTGCGATACTTTGAAACTGTTCAGAATGTGGTAATTTCGACTTATTTCAAACTTCATATAACTGCAGATAGCGCTCGGAAAACACGGAATATGATGTTTTTGTTGATAGATTCATACATATTATGAGGTCTTAAATAGGAATATGAACTTTTTGATTGTGAAAATCTGCGCGGAAAAGCATGATTTCGACTCATTCCAAAGTTTGTAAAACTGCAAATAGCACTCTAAAAAACACAAAATATGATGTATTAGGTGCTGGATTCTGCTATATACACGCACTTTTGAAGCAAAATCTTGCTTCTGAGCAGATTTACAGAGTCAAAAATTTCTCAACGAGACACAGAAAAAACGCTGATAACTCGCTGGAAACGCAAAAATTTTGTGCATTTGAGGACGGATTCATGCGTATTATGTTGTATTGGATAGATTTATGTAATTTGCGATACATTGAAACTTCTCAGAATGTGGTAATTTTGACTTATTTCAAACTTCATATAACTGCAGATAGCGCGCTGAAAACACGAAATATGATGTTTCTGTTGATAGATTCATATATATTGTGAGGTCCTGAATAGGAATATGGACTTTTTGATCGTGAAAATCTGCGCAGAAAAGCGTGATTCTTACTTATTCCAAAGTTTGTAAAACTGCGAATAGCACTCTGAAAACACGAAATATGATGTATTTGGTGCTAGATTCTGCCATATAACGCACTTTTGAAGCAAAATCTTGCTTCTGAGCAGATTAACAGAGTCAAAAATCTCTCAACGAGACTCAGAAAATACGCTGATAACTCGCTGGAAACGCAAAATTTTGTGCATTTGAGGACGGATTCATGCGTATTATGTTATATTGGATGGATTTATGTGATTTGCGATACTTTGAAACTGCTCAGAATGTGGTAATTTTGACTTATTTCAAACTTCATATAACTGCAGATAGCGCTCTGAAAACACGGAATATGATGTTTATGTTAATAGATTCATACATATTATGAGATCCTGAATAGAAATATGAACTTTTTGATCGTAAAAATCTGCGCGGAAAAGCGTGATTTCGACTTATTCCAAAGTTTGTAAAACTGCGAATAGCACTCTAAAAACACGGAATATGATGTATTTGGTGCTAGATTCTGCTATATAACGCACTTTTGAAGCAAAATCTTGCTTCTGAGCAGATTCACAGTCAAAAATTTCTCAACGAGACTCAGAAAAAACGCCGATACCTCGATGGAAACGCAAAATTTTGTGCATTTGAGGACGGATTCATGCGTATTATGTTGTATTGGATAGATTTATATGGTTTGCGATACTTTGAAACTGCTCAGAATGTGGTAATTTTGACTTATTCCATACTTCATATAACTGCAGATAGCGCTCTGAAAACACGGAATATGATAAATAAATATGTTTTATTGGGTATAAGTTCTGTAATTTATTAGAAACACAACGTTTCAACAGCAAAGTCCTGCCTTTTTCAAGTGATAAGAAATATTTCTTTTTACTTGAAAAAGGCAGCACTTTGCTGTTGAAACGTTGTGTTTCTGAAAAATTACAGAACTTATACCCAATAAAACATATTTATTCATAAAATGAGTTCTGAGAAGTTTTTTCCTTCATTACGGAATATGATGTTTTTGTTGCTAGATTCATACATATTATGAGGTCCTGAATAGGAATATGAACTTTTGGATTGTGAAAATCTGCGCGGCAAAGCATGATTTCGACTTATTCCAGAGTTTGTAATACTGCAAAAAGCACTCTAAAAACACGAAATATGATGTATTTGGTGCTCGATTCTGCCGTATAACGCACTTTTGGAGCAAAATCTTGCTTCTGAGCAGATTTACAGGATCAAAAATTTCTCAGCGAGACTCAGAAAAGACGCTGATAACTCGCTGGAAACGCAAAATTTTGTGCATTTGAGGACGGATCCATGCGTATTATGTTGCATTTGATAGATTTATGTGATTTGCGATACTTTGAAACTGCTTAGAATGTGTTAATTCTGACTTATTTCATACTTCATATAACTGCAGATAGCGCTCTGAAAACACGGAATATGATAAATAAATATGTTTTATTGAATATAAGTTCTGTAATTTATTAGAAACACAACGTTTCAACAGCAAAGTGCTGCATTTTTCAAGTGAAAAGAAATATTTCTTTTCACTTGAAAAAGGCAGCACTTTGCTGTTGAAACGTTGTGTTTCTAATAAATTACAGAACTTATACCCAATCAAACATATTTATTCATAAAATGAGTTCTGAGAAGTTTTTTCCTTCATTACAGAATATGATGTTTTTGTTGATAGATTCATACATATTATGAGGTCCTGAATAGGAATATGAACTTTTGGATTGTGAAAATCTGCGCGGGAAAGCATGATTTCGCCTTATTCCAAAGTTTGTAATACTGCAAAAAGCACTCTAAAAACACGAAATATGATGTATTTGGTGCTCGATTCTGCCATATAACGCACTTTTGAAGCAAAATCTTGCTTCTGAGCAGATTTACAGGATCAAAAATTTCTCAGCGAGACTCAGAAAAGACGCTGATAACTCGCTGGAAACGCAAAAGTTTGTGCATTTGAAGACGAATTCATGCGTATTATGTTGCATTGGATAGATTTATGTGATTTGCGATACTTTGAAACTGCTCAGAATGTGGTAATTTTGACTTATTTCAAACTTCATATAACTGCAGATACCGCTCTGAAAACACGGAATATAATGTTTTTGTTGATGGATTCATACATATTATGAGGTCCTGAATAGGAATATGAACTTTTTGATTGTGAAAATCTGCGCGGTAAAGCGTGATTCTGACTCATTCCAAAGTTTGTAGAACTGCGAATAGCACTCTAAAAACACGAAATATGAAGAATTTGGTGCTGGACTCTGCCATATAACGCACTTTTGAAGCAAAATCTTGCTTCTGAGCAGATTTACAGAGTCAAAAATTTCTCAACGAGACACAGAAAAAACGCTGATAACTCGCTGGAAACGCAAAATTTTGTGCATTTGAGGACGGATTCATGCGTATTATGTTGTATTGGATAGATTTATGTAATTTGCGATACATTGAAACTGCTCAGAATGTGGTAATTTTGACTTATTTCAAACTTCATATAACTGCAGATAGCGCTCTGAAAACACGGAATATGATGTTTATGTTAATAGATTCATACATATTATGAGGTCCTGAATAGAAATATGAACTTTTTGATCGTAAAAATCTGCGCGGAAAAGCGTGATTTCGACTTATTCCAAAGTTTGTAAAACTGCGAATAGCACTCTAAAAACACGGAATATGATGTATTTGGTGCTAGATTCTGCTATATAACGCACTTTTGAAGCAAAATCTTGCTTCTGAGCAGATTCACAGTCAAAAATTTCTCAACGAGACTCAGAAAAAAACGCCGATACCTCGATGGAAACGCAAAATTTTGTGCATTTGAGGACGGATTCATGCGTATTATGTTGTATTGGATAGATTTATATGGTTTGCGATACTTTGAAACTGCTCAGAATGTGGTAATTTTGACTTATTTCATACTTCATATAACTGCAGATAGCGCTCTGAAAACACGGAATATGATAAATAAATATGTTTTATTGGGTATAAGTTCTGTAATTCATTAGAAACACAACGTTTCAACAGCAAAGTGCTGCCTTTTTCAAGTGATAAGAAATATTTCTTTTTACTTGAAAAAGGCAGCACTTTGCTGTTGAAACGTTGTGTTCCTGAAAAATTACAGAACTTATACCCAATAAAACATATTTATTCATAAAATGAGTTCTGAGAAGTTTTTTCCTTCATTACGGAATATGATGTTTTTGTTGATAGATTCGTACATATTATGAGGTCCTGAATAGGAATATGAACTTTTGGATTGTGAAAATCTGCGCGGCAAAGCATGATTTCGACTTATTCCAGAGTTTGTAATACTGCAAAAAGCACTCTAAAAACACGAAATATGATGTATTTGGTGCTCGATTCTGCCGTATAACGCACTTTTGGAGCAAAATCTTGCTTCTGAGCAGATTTACAGGATCAAAAATTTCTCAGCGAGACTCAGAAAAGACGCTGATAACTCGCTGGAAACGCAAAATTTTGTGCATTTGAGGACGGATCCATGCGTATTATGTTGCATTTGATAGATTTATGTGATTTGCGATACTTTGAAACTGCTCAGAATGTGTTAATTTTGACTTATTTCATACTTCATATAACTGCAGATAGCGCTCTGAAAACACGGAATATGATAAATAAATATGTTTTATTGAATATAAGTTCTGTAATTTATTAGAAACACAACGTTTCAACAGCAAAGTGCTGCATTTTTCAAGTGAAAAGAAATATTTCTTTTCACTTGAAAAAGGCAGCACTTTGCTGTTGAAACGTTGTGTTTCTAATAAATTACAGAACTTATACCCAATCAAACATATTTATTCATAAAATGAGTTCTGAGAAGTTTTTTCCTTCATTACGGAATATGATGTTTTTGTTGATAGATTCATACATATTATGAGGTCCTGAATAGGAATATGAACTTTTGGATTGTGAAAATCTGCGCGGGAAAGCATGATTTCGCCTTATTCCAAAGTTTGTAATACTGCAAAAAGCACTCTAAAAACACGAAATATGATGTATTTGGTGCTCGATTCTGCCATATAACGCACTTTTGAAGCAAAATCTTGCTTCTGAGCAGATTTACAGGATCAAAAATTTCTCAGCGAGACTCAGAAAAGACGCTGATAACTCGCTGGAAACGCAAAAGTTTGTGCATTTGAGGACGAATTCATGCGTATTATGTTGCATTGGATAGATTTATGTGATTTGCGATACTTTGAAACTGCTCAGAATGTGGTAATTTTGACTTATTTCAAACTTCATATAACTGCAGATACCGCTCTGAAAACACGGAATATAATGTTTTTGTTGATGGATTCATACATATTATGAGGTCCTGAATAGGAATATGAACTTTTTGATTGTGAAAATCTGCGCGGTAAAGCGTGATTCTGACTCATTCCAAAGTTTGTAGAACTGCGAATAGCACTCTAAAAACACAAAATATGAAGAATTTGGTGCTGGACTCTGCCATATAACGCACTTTTGAAGCAAAATCTTGCTTCTGAGCAGATTTACAGAGTCAAAAATTTCTCAACGAGACACAGAAAAAACGCTGATAACTCGCTGGAAACGCAAAATTTTGTGCATTTGAGGACGGATTCATGCGTATTATGTTGTATTGGATAGATTTATGTAATTTGCGATACATTGAAACTGCTCAGAATGTGGTAATTTTGACTTATTTCAAACTTCATATAACTGCAGATAGCGCTCTGAAAACACGATATATGATGTTTCTGTTGATAGATTCATACATATTATGAGGTCCTGAATAGGAATATGGACTTTTTGATCGTGAAAATCTGCGCAGAAAAGCGTGATTTTGACTTATTCCAAAGTTTGTAAAACTGCGAATAGCACTCTGAAAACACGAAATATGATGTATTTGGTGCTAGATTCTGCCATATATCGCACTTTTGAAGCAAAATCTTGCTTCTGAGCAGATTAACAGAGTCAAAAATCTCTCAACGAGACTCAGAAAAAACGCTGATAACTCGCTGGAAACGCAAAATCTTGTGCATTTGAGGACGGATTCATGCGTATTATGTTGTATTGGATAGATTTATGTGATTTGCGATACTTTGAAACTGCTCAGAATGTGGTAATTTTGACTTATTTCAAACTCCATATAACTGCAGATAGCGCTCTGAAAACACGGAATACAATGTTTTTGTTGATGGATTCATACATAGTATGAGGTCGTGAATAGGAATATGAACTTTTTGATTGTGAAAATCTGCGCGGAAAAGCGTGATTTCGACTTATTCCAAAGTTTGTAAAATTGCGAATAGCACTCTAAAAACAAGAAATATGCTGTATTTGGTGCTAGATTCAGCCATATAACGCACTTTTGAAGCAAAATCTTGCTTCTGAGCCGATTTACAGAGTCAAAAATTTCTCAACGAGACTCAGAACAAACGCTGATAACTCGCTGGAAACGCAGAATTTTGTGCATTTGAGGACGGATTCATGCGTATTATGTTGTATTGGATAGATTTATGTGATTTGCGATACTTTGAAACTGCTCAGAATGTGGTAATTTCGACTTATTTTAAACTTCATATAACTGCAGATAGCGTTCTGAGAACACGGAATTTTATGTTTTTGTTGATAGATTCATACATATAATGAAGTTCTGAATAGGAATATGAACTTTTTGATCGTGAAAGTCTACGCGGAAAAGCGTGATTTCGACTTATTCCAAAGTTTGTAAAACTGCGAATAGCACTCTGAAAACACGAAATATGATGTATTTGGTGCTAGATTCTGCCATTATATCGCACTTTTGAAGCAAAATCTTGCTTCTGAGCAGATTTACATAGTCAAAAATTTCCCAACGATACTCAGAAAAAACGCTGATAACTCGCTGGAAACGCAAAATTTTGTGCATTTGAGGACGGATTCATGCGTATTATGTTGTATTGGATAGATTTATGTGATTTGCGATACTTTGAAACTGCTCAGAATGTGGTAATTTTGACTCATTTCAAACTTCATATAACTGCAGATAGCGCTCTGAAAACACGGAATATGATGTTTTTGTTGATAGGTTCATACATATTATGAGGTCCTGAATAGGAATATGAACTTTTTGATTGTGAACATCTGCGCGGAAAAGCGTGATCTCGACTTTTTCTAATGTTTGTTAAACTGCGAATAGCACTCTTGAAACACGAAATATGATGTATTTGGTGCTAGATTCTGCCATGAAACGCACTTTTGAAGCAAAATCTTTCTTCTGAGCAGATTTACAGAGTCAAAAATTTCTCAACAAGACTCAGAATAAACGCGGATAACTCGCTGAAAACGCAAAATTTTGTGCATTTGAGGACGGGTTCATTCGTATTATGTTGTATTGGATAGATTGATGTGATTTGCGATACTTTGAAACTGCTCAGAATGTGGTAATTTTGACTTATTTCAAACTTAATATAACTGCAGATAGCGCTCTGTAAACACGGAATATAATGTTTTTGTTGATGGATTCATACATATTATGAGGTCCTGAATAGGAATATGAACTTTTTGATTGTAAAAATCTGCGCGGGAAAGCGTGATTCCGACTTATTTCAAAGTTTGTAGAACTGCGAATAGCACTCTAAAAACACAAAATATGATGTATTTGGTGCTAGATTCTGCCATATAACGCACTTTTGAAGCAAAATCTTGCTTCTGAGCAGATTTACAGAGTCAAAAATCTCTCAACGAGACTCAGAAAAAACGCTGATAACTCGCTGGAAACGCAAAATTTTGTGCCTTTGAGGACGGATTCATGCGTATTATGTTCTATTGGATAGATCCATGTGATTTGCAATACTTTGAAACTGCTCAGAATGTGGGAATTTTGACTTATTTTAAACTTCATATAACTGCAGATAGCGCTCTGAAAACACGGAATATGATGTTTTTGTTGATAGATTCATACATATTATGAGGTCCTGCATAGGAATATGAACTTTTTGATTGTGAAAATCTGCGCGGAAAAGCGTGATTTCGTTTTATTCCAAAGTTTGTAAAACTGCGAATAGCAGTCTAAAGACACGATATTTGATGTATTTGGTGCTAGATTCTGCTATATAACGCACTTTTGAAGCAAAATCTTGCTTCTGAGCAGATTAACAGAGTCAAAAATTTCTCAACGAGACTCAGAAAAAACGCTGATAACTCGCTGGAAACGCAAAATTTTATGCATTTGAGGACGGATTCATTCGTATTATGTTGTATTTGATAGATTCATGTGATTTGCGATACTTTGAAACTGCTCAGAATGTGGTAATTTGGACTTATTTCAAACCTAATATAACTGCAGATAGCGCTCTTAAAACACGGAATATAATGTTTTTGTTGATGGATTCATACATATTATGAGGTCCTGAATAGGAATATGAACTTTTTGATAGTGAAAATCTGCGCGGGAAAGCGTGATTTCGACTTATTCCAAAGTTTGTAGAACTGCGAATAGCACTCTAAAAACACGAAATATGATGTATTTGGTGCTAGATTCTTCCATATAACGCACTTTTGAAGCAAAATCTTGCTGCTGAGCAGATTTACAGAGTCAAAAATCTCTCAACGAGACTCAGAAAAAACGCTGATAACTCGCTGGAAACGCAGAATTTTGTGCCTTCGAGGACGGACTCATGCGTATTATGTTCTATTGGATAGATTCATGTGATTTGCAATACTTTGAAACTGCTCAGAATGTGGGAATTTTGACTTATTTCAAACTTCATATAACTGCAGATAGCGCTCTGAAAACACGGAATATGATGTTTTTGTTGATAGATTCATACATATTATGAGGTCCTGCATAGGAATATGAACTTTTTGATTGTGAAAATCTGCGCGGAGAAGCGTGATTTCGTTTTATTCCAAAGTTTGTAAAACTGCGAATAGCAGTCTAAAGACACGATATATGATGTATTTGGTGCTAGATTCTGCTATATAACGCACTTTTGAAGCAAAATCTTGCTGCTGAGCAGATTTACAGAGTCAAAAATTTCTCAACGAGACTCAGAAAAAACGCTGATAACTCGCTGCAAACGCAAAATTTTGCGCATTTGAGGACGGATTCATGCGTATAATGTTGTATTGGATAGATTTATGTGATTTGCGATACTTTGAAACTGCTCAGAATGTGGTAATTTTGACTTATTTCAAACTTCATATAACTGCAGATAGCGCCCTGAAAACACGGAATATGATGTTTCCGTTGATTGATTCATACCTATTATGAGGTTCTGAATAGGAATATGAACTTTTGATTGTGAAAATCTGCGCGGAAAGGCGTGAATTTGACTTATTCCAAAGTTTGTAAAACTGCGAATAGCACTCTAAAAACACGAAATATGATGTAGTTGGTGCTAGATTTTGCCATATAACGCACTTTTAAAGCAAAATCCTACTTCCGAGCAGATTTACAGAGTCAAAAATTCCTCAACGATACTCAGAAAAAACGCTGATAACTCGCTGGAAACGCAAAATTTGGTGCATTTGAGGACGGATTCATGGGTATTATGTTGTATTGGATAGATTCATGTGATTTGCGATACTTTGAAACTGCTCAGAATGTGGTAATTTTGACTTATTTCTAACTTCATATAACTGCAGATAGCGCTCTGAAAACACGGAATATGATGTTTTCGTTGATTGATTCATACACATTATGAGGTTCTGAATAGGAATATGAACTCCTTGATTGTGAAAATCTGCGCGGAAAGCGTGATTTCGACTTATTCCAAAGTTTGTAAAACTGCGAATAGCACTTTAAAACCACTATATATGATGTAGTTGGTGCTAGATTCTGCCATATAACGCACTTTTGAAGCAAAATCTTGCTTCTGAGCAGATTGACAGAGTCAAAAATTTCTCAACGAGACTCAGAAGAAACGCTGATAACTCGCTGGAAACGCAAAATTTTGTGCATTTGAGGACGGATTCATGCGTATTATGTTGTATTGGATAGATTTATGTGATTTGCGATACGTTGAAACTGCTCAGAATGTGGTAATTGTGACTTATTTCAAACTTCATATAACTGCAGATAGCGCTCTAAGTAGGTATAAGAAGCTGATTCCAAGCCAATCTCAAGGTCATCCGTGATAAGAACGTCTCAAGAACTGATAAGAACGTCTTAACTTCTCTTGGCTAACGTCTTAAGAAATGATTAGAACGTCTCAAGAAATGATAAGAACGTCTTGAGTTTTTCTTGGACAGCGTCTTAAGAAATGATAAGAACGTCTTGAGAAATGATAAGAACGTCTTGAGTTTTCTTGAACTGCGTCTTAAGAAGTGATAAGAGAACGTCTCAAGTCTCGTCTCAAGAACTTGAAGATGTTGGTTAACTGCTCCTTTGAGGTATGCAACGCGTGTCGGTATTCTTTACTATCTATGTGAAGTTTTCTAGATGCATACATACTCTGCCATCTATGAATGAGTAGTTCAAACTGTGAAAAAGATATCTTCCAATTGATAGAAACCTTGAAGCGATGTACAATGAATAAAAACTAGAATGATGTGTTTTTTTTTATGATAGAATGAATACAGGATGTGCATGTGCGATAATAAAATTTTTTGATAATTTTATATCTGTTCTATTTTTGCAAACTATTATCGTATCATTTTATATTTGAAAGTCATCAAAATGTGTTGTAAGTTGTGAGTGTGTTCAAAGTTAATATATTTTTTTTCAAAAATATATGTTTTACTTACAACACGGGTACAAATGGTGCTAGCAATACAAAAGTTTTTGTTTCAGCAGTTGAACGTAAGTGACAGTGTTTTTCTATTTTCAACAGTCGATTTTTAAAAGTATTTGTTTTTTAGATGTTTGATTTTATTGAAATATCTTTTCGAGAAGCTTACGCCCCATGCCACCCTAATGTATACTGGTGAAATTGAAGATTTGAGGAACCTCCAGCTGTGGCGGGGCTGGAAGAACAATTTATGTAAATGTAAGTACATTTTGAAGTGATTAAGAAATTTTTTCAATTTTTTTTTCTGTTTTAGAACGTTCATTGACAGTATGAACCAATAAAGCTGATTTCAACACTTGATTACTATTTACATCTAAATTAACACCTTATGTTATTCTTTTCTGTTATATTTTATATGTGAATTGTGATATTTATTTTTGATATTTATTCTGACAACTTATTTTTTCTTATTGATTTTCGTAAGAGTATTGAATAGATATTTATTTATTTATTTCAAGGAAAAGAAGAAGCAGATTCAGGTGGAAACAGGTAATGTTATAATTTCATTTTTTTTCATTTAATTAACAAGAGAAAGTATCAATTTTCTCTTAACTTATTTTGGAAATGTTAAGTGTTATATGGTTCTATAATTGTATGATCACAATATTTTTTATTCAATTTTTATATAGGGTTTAGGAAAACAAAATTACAACTGAAAGCAGGTAGTGTACAGGTGGAGTATTGAATTATATATATTGTGAATATGTAGTGAGTTATTGATTTTAATTGCATTTTTTAAATTTTACCATAAGTAATTTTCTACATATTATGTATTGAGCTATTTTTTTATACAGTTTGAGAGTTACAATAGTTACAAGTTGTAGATGAATACTGAACATATAGTTGTGTTAAACAAAAATAACAATAATTATTATTCAGATGAAGAAGAAGTTGAATCATTCCATTCTTCTTCAGTTTTCAAATTTACAGAAAGGTTCACGGTTTCATGTATTTCAACAAGATTCTTGAACACATATGTAAGATTAAGAGCCTTAATGTAACCTCGAACTTATTATTTTATAATTATAGCTGAGAGAAACAAATGCTTATATTATTGTCTTTTTTTGTTATATGAAAGTAAGTATTAATCAGTTCCTTTGTTTGTTCTTCTGTTAATTCTCCAAATTTGGAAGAAAAAAATGATTGAAAACATTCGGTTGTCACCAAAAGTCTTGTTCCATAGCGAGTATTGATGATTTGGGTATTCAAAATTTTGAACTTTTTTGTTTCTTCTAAACTGTTTAGGTGTACTGTCGGTTTGATATAATCTGCAGATCCGAGCTCATTGAAAAAAGATAGGTCAGCCATTTTTTGATCTATATAGAGTATTTTTATGATAACTGAAATAAGGTTTGTCTAAGAAAAATAAAATTCACCAAAAACTTACGCTTTAAAAATGTAAGCTTCTAGAAGTTCTTGATTTTGTAACTTGAAGTAATCCACTCAACACTTCACTGTTAACTAAGTCATACATAATTACAATTCATATATTTATATCAAATTTCACATGTATTTATGATAAAAGTACGATAATAATTTCCTGTTTATTAGGAGGATGTTTTTTTGATTGAAAATGAAATGTAAGATAATAATTTCCTACTCAAAAAGTTATCAATATAACAAGGAAATACTTCCTTTTACTTTAACGAATTTTATTTGATTGAAAAGTATGTACCAGATACTTATTTCCTTTGTTAAGAAGATATGACTGGAATGACTGGGAACTATTGGATAACGACTTCCCTCTCAATATCGAGAACAGGAAATATTTCGTTGATAATTTGTTGCGTTTATAAAATTTTGCATGTGCTTATGATAAATGATGGATAATAATTTCCTGCACATTTGAGGATGTTTTTTTTGTTCAAAAATTGGATGAAAGATAGTAATTTCCTTTCGAAATAAAATATGATATAATAAATATAAATATTGAAAATATGTACGAGATACTTATTTCCTTCAGTACGAGCATATGGTTGGAATGATAGAAACTATTAGATAATGACTTCCTTCCTAATGACAAGAGTGGGAAATTTTTGTTTGATTATTTCTACCATCCAAATTTCGACCAATAGAATTGCACCATTCCACGTCACGTGGTACAACCTACACGGTTTTCAAGTGGATATTTTATGGAAATTTTGTCTGTTGGTTATATATACAAAACAAAGAATATTCAGACGCGTTGATTCAGCATCTGTCAAACTGACAGACAGATTGTATGTGAAAATGAGCAGATTCTGAATCGAGTCTCTGGAATATATTGATGAATTTGGATGGGAAAAATAATCTTCCGAATACCATTCGTGATTAAATTTAACCTGGCAAAATTTTTAGATTGTTACGAGAGCTTGCTACCAATTTATTTCGTGATATTGATCAAAAATCACTCGCTTGACAGCTCGTGATTTTTCTGTCAATATCACTCAATAAATTGCTAAGCAACAAGCTCTCGTAATAATCTAAAAGTTTTTCCGGTAAAATTTAACCACTTATGATATTATATATCATAATTTGTTGGGTTTCATATATAAATAAATGAATATTTTGGAGTAGCCTACTTTTAATTTGGTGATTAGATAGTTGCGATGAATTTATGAATAACAATAGTTTTGACAATAATTTGGTATACAAAATAGTTACATTGTTTTTTATTAATAATTGCAGTTTTGACAAACTAAAAAATGGTTGTATGGGAATGTGTTCATTCAAGTTTTGGAAATCGCGTCTTTTGTGGTAGAATTAATAATAATGATTCTATATTAGATCCCAAA
This sequence comes from Dromius quadrimaculatus, assembly GCA_963989225.1. NCBI lineage: Eukaryota > Metazoa > Arthropoda > Insecta > Coleoptera > Carabidae > Dromius > Dromius quadrimaculatus. The sequence goes on from CAXDIG010000224.1 coordinate 46,201, forward strand.
ACTCTTTTAGAAGAGTGTTTATCACTGTTAATAAGTGAAGTAGGCGAGTTTATGCATTTTTATCGTGCTTCAGTGAAGCTCAACTGTGAATTAGCTTGTCTGTATACATTACAAAAAAATGGTGTGACAATTGATGCTGATATATTCCATCATTCTAAAATGAAACCAGTAACGTTATCTGATGATTTTACCGAGTGGTTTTTGGAAGTTGTTGAAGAACCTATTTTATCACAAATGGAAGAGTTTCAAGAACGCGATAGCGGAAAAGCTCTCAGTAAAATTTTATATTTAAAAGTGAGTTAGTTGTTTTTGTTATTTGATTTTTATTTACATAATTTTTGTTTTGTTTTAAGGTTAATATGAATGAATTTGATCCAATAAATAGTGGAGGTTCATCATATATAGAACTTCCAAACGATAGAAAAAAAAAAAATGCTGTTATAAATGTGAAAAATAATGACCAATATTGCTTTGTTTGGTCCATATTATCAGCATTATACCCTACGGAACAACATTCATGTCGTGTTTCTCGGTATCCTCAAAATTTTGTTGATATTTTCAATTTAAGTAATATGAATTTCGCTACACCGTTGTGTGATATTATTAAATTTGAGAGACAAAATAATTTATCAATAAACGTATATGGATTAGAGCAAATTGCAACAAATAGGAGAACTAATATTGTGGGTCCGCTTTATTATACAAAAAATAAACTAAATACACATATTAATTTACTTTATTGGAAAGAGAATGAGGAGTCACATTACGCATGGATAAAGTCACTCTCTCGTTCATTATCATTTCAAATAAATAAAAGTAATAGAAAACGCTTTATATGTGACAGGTGTCTACAATATTTTGGAACTGAAATTTTACTAACTAAACATGAAGAGTATTGTCAATAAGTTGACGCAGTTAAAATTGAGTTACCCACTGAAACATCTATGTGGGTTATTTTAAAAATTTTCTAAGGAAAGAACGACACCCATTTGTCATTTACGCTGACTTTGAATGTTTAACAGCACCAATTGATACATGTCAACCAAATAGTAGTACATCGTACACTATGAAATATCAATATCATGTACCATGTGCCGTAGCATATAAGGTTGTTTGTTTGTATGATGAATCTTCATCTTTTTTTGAATCATTTCGTGGACCTGAAGCTGCTAAATGGTTTGTGCATAGATTGAAGAGCGTTGTCGAGATAATTGAGATTTTTTATAAGAACACCATATCAATTATAATGACACATGAAGATTGGCAGGATTCTGATAATGCTACAGATTGTCATATTTGTGGAGAAAAGATTAAAATTGCAGATAAAAAAATAAGGGACCATTGCCATTTTACAGGTACTTTAATTGAATTCAATACTTTATTTGAACTTTATAAAAAAATATTGAGTTATTTTTTAGGAAAATATAGAGGCGCAGCACATAAAGATTGTAATTTGAAGTACAAAAACTCCAAATTCATACCCGTATTTTTTCATAACTTCAGTGGTTACGACTCTCATCTTTTCATAAAAGAATTTGTTTCAGAGGATGAACATATTTATGTTATTCCAAATAATAGCGAAAAATATATGACGTTTCCAGTAACAGTAGGCAAATTCCAACTACGTTTCTTAGATTCATACAAGTAAGTTCTTAAAGAGTAAAAAAAAAAATTAATGAATTCAAATTAATTTTTTAGGTTCTTGAGTAATTCACTGGAAAAACTGGTTAATAATTTAGATGAAGAAAAATTATATATAATAGATAAAAATCATCCTGATAAAGATAAACAAAATTTGATAATTTAAAAGGGGATATTCCCTTATGATTATTTCAATTCATAGGAAAAATGGAAGAAAAAAATTTACCTGCTAAACAAGCTTTTTTTCAAAATTGAAAAATGAGCATGTAAGTGACGCAGATTACGCCCACGCACAAAAAATTTGGTCTACATTTAATATAGATACATTAGGAGACTATTTAGAACTGTATCTCCAAACAGATGTTCTCTTGCTAGCTGAAGTTTTTGAAAACTTTCGAGATGTTTGTATTAACGCTTATAATCTTGATCCAGCTCATTATTTCACACTACCAGGTAAAATTTTTCAAGTAAAAAAACATATAAATTTCTTATAAATATTTTTGTTGCTGTAGGTTACGCATGGGACAGTATGTTAAAAATGACAAAAGTAAATCTACAGTTATTAACTTGTTAGGTAGCATGGTGGTTTATGTTTAACCATTTACCCCCACCAAGCTACTGACCCTATTTAAGGGCTGACTTGAACGAAGGAAGGGGCTTTTTGTCAGTTCACCAGAATAGTAACCAGTGCAAATCTTTGTGAATGTTCGATGTACATATTTAACTCTAAATAATAATATTACTTTTACTTTCATCGTGTGTGTTTTAATTTGTAGCCTGAGCTATCGAACATTCTGGTCCTTCGAGCCGGATTAGTGTAGTTAAATTGAAAATTAAACTTTCAATCAACTGTGGGTGACGTCATTTGGGACATTACTTTAACTTTCTATTCCGTGTTGGTGTCATTTGGGGTACCAATACAATTCAAATTTGGGTGGACGTCAATTGGGACGTCGGCAACCAATTTATCATCAAGACGAAGAAATATTGGAGATCACCGTCTCAGAAGCCATCTTTACGATCATCGAGAAGAGAAACTTCCAGAGGTTAGGTGAGAAATCGTTGTATCCTTTTCCTTCCTTCCTTCCATTGTGTGTGCATTAAGGTACATTGTTTTTGGGTAACATTCAATATTTCTTATTTAATCAATACTTGATTGTTATATTTTTCAATACAAATATGTCATTAGAAGAGTTAATAAAAATTCGAGCTAACATTAAAAGCTCGAGGACAAGATTTCAAACTTTTGTGGAAAAATTTAATGAAAAAAGCAATATTCGTGATTTGAAACAACGACTTAATGATGTAAGAAGATTATTAGACGATTTTAACGATGTGCAAAACAAAATTGAAGTTCTTCAAAAAGTCGAGGAAGATATACAGCTTAGAACAGACTTTGAAAATAATTTTTATGGTATAATTGCAATCGCGGAAGATATTATAGATGAATTTACGCCGAGCAATCATATAAATCAAAATTTAAATTCGCAAATTGTTGTGGGTGCCGAATTACCTGTACAATTACCAATCATCAATCTACCGAAATTTAATGGTCTGTATACTGGATGGTCAGCATTCTATGATAGTTTCGAATCATTAATTAATTCTAATACTAAGCTTTCTACCATTCAAAAGTTTCATTATTTGAAAGGATGTTTAGAAGCAGATGCGAAACGTTTTATCGACTCCCTACCTGTGTCAATAGATAATTATGAAAAGGCATGGAAATTATTAATTGATAGATATAAAAACAAAAGACTGATTGTACAAAATCACATATATGCACTGTTCAATTTACCATCTATAAGTAAAGCACGCGGATCAATAAGAGACTTGTTAGATGGAATAAATTCAAATTTAGCTGCTTTAGAATCACCTAATTTGGATACTGATTTACGGGATGCAATATTAATCTATTTGATAACATCAAAATTTGATTATTCGACAAAAAGAGATTGGGAAACTAAATTAAAATCAAATGAGCTCCCGAGCTTACAGCAATTAATTAGTTTTTTGAGCGAAAAGTGCTTAGTACAAGAATCATTAGAGTGCAATACTGTGAACAATGCTCACACTAGTTATAAACCAAATTCATTTCTAAATAACCCTAGAGTCGGAAATACCGATAATTCTTTCAAACGCAACAATAATATTGTATTAAATAGTCAGACTGCTTGTGTTTTATGCAAAAAAAGCCATTATATTACCCAATGTTCAGATTTCTTAAAACTTAGTGTAAGCGAAAGATTTATTGAAGTAAAAAGATTAAAACTTTGTTTCAATTGTTTGCAAGGTGGACACGATAACAAACAATGTCGCAGTAGGGGTTGTAAAACTTGTTCAAGTAAACATAATAGTTTACTTCATTATCCTAATGCTAAACGCGAAAATTATGTAACTCAAGAGCAACAATCTATAGTGAATCAATGTCAAATAAATTCAGGTATAGAGATTATGCTATCGACCGCTGTGATCGAATGTTATGACGCAGATGGCAAAGCACATAAAATTCGAGCTCTGTTAGATCCAGGCTCGCAACAGCATTTGATGACAGAGAGAATTTGTGAAAAACTCAAACTTAATATTAATTCTGTAAAGATAGGGATTACAGGAGTAGGTATGGAATACACGCAAATTAATGAATCATGTAAAATTAAAATCAATTCAACTTGTACCAATTACACTACATTTATAACATGTCTAATAATACCTATTATAGATAATAGCTTTCCGATAGAAACGTTTGATAAAGAAAATATACCCATACCAGAAAACATTAAATTAGCGGATTCAAATTTCAATATTACTGCTCCGATAGATTTGTTATTCGGTGCTGGACTTTTTTGGGATATATTAGCGGACGGGCGCATACAATCTACAAATAAAAAAACAACAATTCAAAATACTCAGCTTGGATGGATCCTTGGAGGTCCATTTACGTCGAATACAATTCAGTTGCATCTAAACAATTCGGTTTGCTATACAGTTTCAAACTCAGATTTAAATAAACAAATTGATAAATTCTGGGAACTAGATAATTATAACAACGTGTAAATTTTGACAAAAGACGAGCAATATTGTGAAGATCTATTCGAAAACACTCATACTAGAGACTCAACAGGAAAGTTTATTGTACAATCACCATTTAAATCAGACAATATTGAAATAGATTCAATAAAAAATATAGCTTTAAGAAGATTAGTATTCTTAGAGAAAAGGTTCCAAAGGGACTTGGAGTTTAAAACGGAATATTGTAACTTCATGGCAGATTATATTTCCCTTAATCACATGCAGCTGTTAGAAAATCCTCAAAATTTCGAAGAAGGTTGCTTTCTCCCTCATCATGGAGTAATAAAAACTAACAGCATATCTACCAAGCTACGTGCCGTCTTTGACGCTAGTTGTAAGTCAAGGACGGGTACTAGCCTGAACGACCATTTATGGCCCGGTCCCAACTTACAAAAGGAATTATTTTGCCTTCTAATAAAATTTCGTAAACACCAATTTGCCGTATCAGCAGATGTTGTCAAAATGTTTCGGCAAATATGGATAGCTGAGAAAGATCAGAAGTACCAAAAAATTTTATGGCGGTTCGATACCGAAAAACCTATAGATGAATATGTATTGAAAACAGTTTCTTACGGCACAGTTGTGCGCCGTATTTAGCCTTGAAATGTATGCAAAAATTAGCTTTAGATTCTATGGATAATTTTCCTCAAGCAAGTAAAGCCATCATAGAGGATTTTTACATGGACGACCTTTTGTCAGGGGCGGATTCGGTAGAAGAAACGATTACACTTAGAGACGATATAATTAATATTCTTAAAGGAGGTGGATTCAACTTGTCAAAGTGGGCTTCAAACAAAATTGAGTTGTTGCCAGATCGCGATAATAACGCCACAACAATTCGCCTTGATTCAAATATGCAAGCAAAAACGCTGGGCCTCAGTTGGGATTGTCTCAACGATGTTTTGAAATACGATATTAAACGTGACAATATTTCTAAACAGATCACAAAGCGTGTTGTTCTAAGTACTATCGCGACAATTTATGATCCAATTGGTATTTTAAATCCGGTCCTATTAATAGCAAAATTAATATTACAAAAACTATGGCAATTGAAGTGTGATTGGGACGACACACTGCCACCTGATTTACTTTCACAATTTAAAATCTTCTTATCAGATTTACCACATGTCAACAAACTACAAATACCTCGCAAATTAATAGAGAATTATCCGTATGAGAAAATCGAATTACATGGTTTTAGTGATGCAAGTTCACTAGCCTATGGTGCAGTTATCTATGTTAAAACAACAAATGAAAATAACATTCATTCAATTAATATTGTTTGCGCAAAAGGACGTATTGCACCTATTAAACAAATAACTATTCCTAGACTAGAACTATGCGCAGCAGTACTTTTAGCTCAATTAATGTCTAAAATTAGACAATGTCTAAATGTTGTGTCAGATAATTGTTTTTATTGGTGCGATTCCACAATCGCTCTAGCTTGGATTTCCTCCCTACCGAATAGATGGAAAACTTTCGTGGGTAATCGTGTAAGCGAAATACAAGCACTTACTGAAATATGTCAGTGGCGTCATGTCAAAAGCGAAAATAATCCAGCGGATATTATTTCTCGCGGCGCGACACCGACAGAACTAGAAGAATCAAAACTTTGGTGGCACGGGCCACCCCTTTTATCTAAAGACACTGCCAACTGGGCAGTGGATAACTCATGTGAAAATGTTGAAACAATAGAAGAAAGAAATGCTGTCTTAGTAAATACAGTCAGTACTTCATGTAACTTTTCATTGTTCCATAAATTCAGTTCTTATAAAAAACTAAAACGTATTGTAGCATATTGTCTTAGATTTTATCATAAATGCAAAAAAAGCTCCGAAATTACTTCCAAAATATTGACAGTTGACGAATTAGAGCAAGCGCATGAATGTATAATTAGATCAATTCAAAAGGAAAAGTTTCAAAACGAAATACGGGACCTAAACAATAATAAAAATTTAAATGAACATAGTAATTTAAAAGCATTAAATGTATTTGTAGACAAGGACAATATTTTAAGAGTGGGAGGACGTCTACAGAATTCGAGTTTAGCATACGAAACTAAACATCCAATTCTACTTCCGAAAAATCATGTAGTCACTAAATCAATAATTAGAGATATACATGTAACACAATTACATGCTGGCAATCAAGGAACGCTGGCCGCCATACGCAGATCATATTGGCCGATCGCTGGTCGCAGCACAGTACGCGAGGTGATTCATAAATGTGTTAATTGTTATAGAATCAAACCGAAACCATTTGTAGAAATTATGGGTAACTTACCAGCTGATCGTGTGAACCCTGCGAGACCATTTTTGAAGTGCGGGGTGGACTATGCTGGTCCAATAACAATTAAATTAGAACGTGGCCGTAGTAAGAAAACAGTAAAATCATATGTGATTGTTTTTATCTGTCTGGCTACGAAAGCAATCCACTTAGAATTCACTTTTGACTATACTTCTGAAAGCTTTTTGAGCGCTTTAAAAAGGTTAATGGCCCGACGTGGGCAAGTTAGTCATTTATACTCTGATAATGGCACAAATTTTGTTGGTGCAAATCACGAATTAAAAAATATTAGAGCAATGTTTGAATCTCAGAACTTTCAAACGACCGTTTTAGCTTCTCTAGCTGATGAGGGTATAAAATAGAAATTTATTCCGCCAAGGTCACCTTATGTGGGAGGTATCTGGGAAGCGGGTGTAAAATCATTTAAATTACATTTTAAAAAGGTGGTAGGTTCGTCACTAGTAACGATAGAAGAAATGCACACACTCCTGACATTATTCGAATCTTGCCTTAATTCCCGTCCCTTAATTCCTTTAAGCAACGACCCCAACGACCTGGAAGCACTTACGCCAGGCCATTTTTTAATTGGAAACGCCATCACCGCACCGCTCGAACCTGACCTAGGCCATCTACCCGAAAATCGTCTATCGAGATGGCAGCGGATCGAGAAATTGCGACAGCTATTTTGGCAGCGATGGAGCAAGGAATATTTGACAGAGCTACAGCGCCGCAATAAGTGGCAAAAGCATTCCGATATTCCAATCAAAATTGGAACATTAGTGTTACTGCGAGATGAACAGCTTCCGCCACTTCAATGGAAATTAGGACGAGTCACAGAACTTCACCCCGGAGTCGATGGTGTTGTGAGAGTGGTAACAATAAAAACAAAAAGTGCCTTAACAAAACGTGGTGTGAACAGATTGTGTGTACTACCTGTTGATAGTGAAGACAAATAAAAATGAACTATATTTAATATGTTATAACCTATTAATTCGTTTTTGTATCTGTTAGAAAATGTTTTATTTTATAATATGTGTTCTCTGTATGTTTTGATTTATTCGCTCGTTTTTCATTTTTGTTAGAAAATGACTTATTTTATAGTATGTATTTTCTGTATGTATATAATCTTTATTTCATGACTATATGTAACATTGTATTGCTGGGCGTTGTATTTCCAAATTGAACGATTTCTCAAACTAAATATTTTTTTTTGAAAAATTACATTTTTTCAAAGAGGGGAGTATGTTAGGTAGCATGGTGGTTTATGTTTAACCATTTACCCCCACCAAGCTACTGACCCTATTTAAGGGCTGACTTGAACGAAGGAAGGGGCTTTTTGTCAGTTCACCAGAATAGTAACCAGTGCAAATCTTTGTGAAAGTTCGATGTACATATTCAACTCTAAATAATGATATTACTTTTACTTTCATCGTGTGTGTTTTAATTTGTAACCTGAGCTATCGAACATAACTGATGTTGATTTGATTTTAATGTTTGAGAAAGCCATTCGAGGTGGTATATGTCAGTGTGTAACTCGTTATGCAAAAGCTAATAATAAGTATATGAAAGACTATAATTCATCTGAAGAAGATTCATATTTGATGTACTTTGACGCTTGTAATTTGTATGGGTGAGCAATGACTGAATATTTACCCTATGGCGGCTTTAAATTCTTAAACAATGAAGAAATTTCAGGACTTGATATAATAAATATACCTAATGATAGCTTAGTGGGCTATGTATTGGAAGTTGACTTAGAATATCCAATAGATTTACATGACACCCATAGAGACTTTCCATTGTGTTCTGAACATCAAATTCCAGAAAATTCAAAAACACCGAAATTAATGACAACTTTACATAATAAATCCAAATATGTATTATATTACAAAAACTTACAACAAGCATTGATTCTAGGAATGAAGTTAACTAAAATTTATAGAGTTATATCCTTCAAACAAGATTTATGGTTGAAAAAATTTATAGATTTGAACACAAATTTTAGGAAAAATGCAAAAAACGATTTTGAAAGAGATCAGTATAAACTTATTAATAATGCAATATTTGGAAAGTCTATAGAGAATATTAGAAACCGAAGAGATATAAAACTTGTTACAAGTTGGAATGGGCAAGCTCAAGCACGAAAATTGATTGCGAAACCAAATTGTAAGAAAGTTATACCATTTACTGAAAATTTGGCTTCAATAGAGTTGAGTAAAATTAAAATATGTTTCAATGAGCCTATATATGTAGGGATGGTTATTCTTGATGTTAGCAAATGGTTAATGTCTGATTTTCATTACAATTTCATCAGCATTAAATTACCACATTCAAAGTTACTGTATCAAGATACAAATTCCTTGATATTTAAATTTTTTGAAAATCCCTATATCAAAATTAAACAGAATATTGAACGTTTTGACACATCAAATTATTCAAATAATAATGAATTTGGTATTCCACTTGTTGATAATGAAGTTGTGGGACTGTTTAAAGATGAAAATGGGGGAAAAATTATGTTGGAATTTGCGGGTTTAAAAGCTGAGATGTATTCTTTTGCTTTGGAAAATGAAACTCATTGTAAAGCAAAAGGAGTGTCAAAAAGTGTTACCAAATGTTTACCCATATATAATTTTGAAAATACTCTCATTAATTCTGAAAGTTTACATAAAAAACAAAATGGAATTATATCAGAAAATCATAATATATCTAGTGTTGAAACGAACAAATTGACTCTAAATGGCGACGATAATAAACGATGTGTAGGAGAAAATAAAATTGACACATTACCTTGGGGGCATTATTCAATACAAAAAAATATATAACAACTGTTACAATTGTATTAAAATAGGAAGATGTAATTAAGTATGATAGTATTATTGAATTAATTGATATTGTAGTTATCTTTAAAAAAATTTTATACAGAAATATTGTAATACATAATTAAATTTTTTTTGATTAAAATATATTGTAAGACCACTTTATATTTGAATGCAGTGATTTTTTCAATTTGAATATTGTTTTATTTTCCTACTATTCACATTTTTTTTCAGGATGAATAAGGATTTGGATATAATAAAAAAGCTCAAATATAATAATATTATTTATTATTGGGTGCATTTTTTCATTTACATAGAAGACTAATTTTTTCGATATTTTTTGTTATATAAACTACATTACCATATATATTAATGTTTTGTTTCAACAATTCAATTTTGCCAATATACATTCCAATTCTATATTTCAAATTATCGTTTAAGTATTTTATAGACTCTTTGTTTGCAGCTGAGCGATGCTTATTATATCTTGACATGCTCATACATTTGTTTAAAATGATGATTTCTTACATTTCAAAGTGTTTTTTCAAGACTCCAGTCACTTGTTTATCATAACAAGTAATGCTGATGACGTATGTATATCGTTATTTATCAGCTTGAGCTGTTCGTCAGTGAGCTCGATCAATTAAGCTAGTAGAAAAAACTTCATAAAAATTATTAAACTTCATTTTTATTTAACCACGAATTATGTGAGCTGTCAAACCCTAACCATTTTACAAAGACCTGTGTTCCTTTTCTCTTTAAAACTCTTTCTACTGAATATATATTTATGTGTTTAGTTTTCTGTAGCTCATCTTCATAAAATCCACCTGCAACAGGCTGATCCAAATAATCCTTCAGTTTATATGTTACTGGGTTTGTTTGGTTTATTTTTGAAACTGTAAATATTTCAGTTGACCAGTTTGGAGTATAGCCTTTTTCGAATACATTTTTCAACTTTGATATTCTAATAAAATCACCTAACAACAGCTTTGCACGACCAGCAATTTTTATGTTACTATTTACAGTATTAAGTAAATATTTCTCATTTTTACTATTAACATCAGCTGGACACATTTTCACTGTACTGTGTTTTGTATTATTGTAGGATTCAAGTAAATTTGGTAGAATATCAATCCACTTGTAAAATCCACGAAAACTAAACTCCTTCCACATTTTATTTTTCAGTGTTCTATTAAACCTTTCAACTACGCTTGCTTTCAAGTTGCTAAATGTAGAATAGTGATTTATATTATATTTTTGCAATACTTCTTTAAAATATTTATTATAAAACTCTTTCCCATTATCTGTTTGCAAATTCCTAGGTTTTCTCTTCTGTTTAATAATATCTTGGGAAACTTTGGCAATTTCTTCACCTGATTTGGATTTAACAGGTTTAGCCCAAGCATATTTAGAAAATACATCAATTACAGTCAACATGTATTTGTATCCTTTATTTTTGTTTGCGTATGGTATCATTTCGACAAGATCAGCTTGCCATAAATCATTCAAGCCTTTTGTGATTACTCTGCGTCTATTATAATGTCTTCTAGCTTGTTTGTGTAGTTCTTCAATAATTTCTCTCTTTGTAATTTTTTTGTGATTTGAATTTTATTTTTTTCTGATAGTTTATTTTCGTTTTTTAATTTACCAATTTCTTTTTTGAAATCATTCAAAGCTTTCAATTTGAATGCTTTGTCAATTTCTTCATTAATTAAAGCTTTTATAATCAATATTTCATTTTCAAATTCTTTTTTAATAGCTTGCACTATACTATCAACATATAACTTATAAGCAGCTTGATCCTCATGAAGCGGTGCTGGTAAATTGCCTATATGTTTCAATTTGGCATTGAATATATATTCATTATTTGTTTGTTGCACAATAATAGTGTTCAAATTAAGAAATTTTTCTATATCAATAATTCTTCTATCTATATAACCTTTTGTAACTACATCACCATCAGTCATTGCTCTTCCGATATTCAAAATTTGTTTCCCATTCAAATCAAAACTTCCATATTCATCAAAAGAAGATGTGGCAATGTTCTTTCGTCTTTTCATAGAATAACGACCAAATTTATCCACTGTCATGATAAAAGTAGTTTCTATTAAAAATAAACGTCTCTATTATTGTAAAGACAAACTTAAAATGAACAAACATTATGTGAAAACTATTTTATTATATTTGCTTCTTTCAATTCTTCAATAATTGAAATGATTTCATCATCATGACCTGAATGCCCACCGTTTTTAGAGGCTATTAGTAATTGCAATCCATCAACTAATTCATTTGGATTATCCCAGTAGATATACTCCCGTTTTCCATTAGAATACTGCATATTTAATGGTAATAAACCAGAACCTGTTGGTAAGTATTTGACAGGTGGTTTTTCTCTTCTTTTTGAACCCAATGGTTCTTCTTTCTTGGTAAAATATGGTTTGATTATATTGAAATATTTTGGAGTACTTGAAGTTTCAAGTGAATTATTTGTTGAATTTTTGTGTGCATTTGTTTGTTCTAATATATTTATATACTCAATTCTGTCTTCTTCTGTGAAATTCTCAGGTTTCTTCATAAATATCAATTCATAAAGACCTTCAGTTCCTTTGTATTCCTTATCGTCAATAATAATATCATTCTTATCTATATGAACTTCCTTTCTACCCAATCTAAATACTCCATCCTTTTTATTATACTTTAATCCATACACATTATCTAATTCTTTATCTTTATTCATAATTTTCAAGAGATATACATGTCCTATATCAACAAATTTCAATTTTAAATCTTCCATTTCAAGTTTTCTTTGGGGGGTATTTGATGATTCTTGAGCCTGTGATGTAGGTGATATTATGGGAAAATCTTAATAAATATCTTCATCTTTCACATTGAAACTGGTACTTGGAGTTTCAACATTAAAATCCAAAACATTCCTCACATCCGACCTTCTCTCCTCTGGAAGTAATACATTTTCTTTACCTATACTTTTTTTATATTAGTTTCGTTTTTCTTTTCTTTTACTTTTGTTTTTTCAACAAGCGTTCTAAGTGGATTTGTGATGGGTTTGGATGTTTCTTCTAATAAAATATTTTCATCCATTTTGCTATGTTTTAATGCATTTAACTTTTTCCTCAATACTTTACTAACAATAACTATTTCCTCAAGATTTTTGTTATTATTCATTTTTGTCATTGTAAATAGAACGGAGCTCAAGAAAATTATCCAATTCTTTACGATAACGTTCTTTCTCTTCACTGTCCTTGTCTATAACTGCAAATCCATATTCAGTCTCCCAACATCTTATACAAAATTCCTTGAACTTATGAATGACATATCCGTTATTCACATGATCGTCATAAATATGCCGTAAATTCGTTTCGTCTTGCTTGAATATTATAATAAAATTAGCATTGTCCCTGATTAAATGATTGGGTATTTTTGCATAAGATTGTGAAAGATAAAAACAATCAATATCACTATGTCCACCCATACTGAAAAAATTACACATACAGTCTTGTGTATAACATATAATGTCGTCAAAAATAGTTATGAAAAACATTTTAGCTTCAGTAGGTTTTATAACATCAACATTTTCACTGAACGAATGATACCCCATGCCCTTAACTCTTGAAATACACTTTTGTAGAAAACTATACTTAGGTTGATTCGATGATTTAGAGTATAAATATATATTCTTGAATTTTAATCCATTTGGATGTGTGAGTAAACTAAGTAAAATATTTGTTTTACCACAATTACTTGGTCCAACGATAATACATCTTATGCTATTAGGTAGTAAGTCGCTATGTTTTTTTATAATTTTTCTACTTTCTTTATTATCAAAATTGTTTATTTGAAAACGATGTTTTTGCTTTATAAATTTCATGGTAACTACTGGTTTTCATATAAAAACACTCTCCCATATATAAATATTCAGTTAAGTAAAATGCAATAATGCTTATACATCGAAAAAAGTTTTACGGAAAAGGATTGGTGAATAAGGCAATTAACTCCCTACCTATAGAGTTACATATTCCAGGTTATCAATTTTGTGGACCAGGAACTAAATTGGAAAAAAGATTAAATAGGGGAGACAGGGCTATAAATCCATTGGATGTTGCATGTCGTGAACACGATATAGCTTATTCAGTTAGTAATAATTTGAATGATCGTCACAACGCTGATAAAATTTTACAAGAAAAAGCTTGGAACAGAGTTAAATCTAACGACGCAAAATTTAGTGAAAAAGTGGCTGCTTGGACAGTAACTAACACCATGAAGGCAAAACAGAAACTTGGAATGGGAATGAATAAGAAAAAAAAGCTCAGAAATCGAAGAAACGGCGGGTACTGAAAACACCTCGAAAGCTTGGTGGCTTTTTACCACTGGCACTTCTTCCATTAATTGGAAAAGCATTACTTGCTGGCGCTGCAAGTGGTGCTGCTTCATATGGTGTCAACAAAGCCCTGGGTAAAGGTCTTTACTTAAAACCATATAAAACAGGTGGTGGCATGAAAAAGAACAAAAGAAAGAAGAAAAACTCCAAAAAATAAATTACCAAAGAAGCCTTTGACAAATATTGATATAAAAAAATATGTGAGCAAGTATAATATAGAAAATTTCCGCGGAGTTTACATGCGGAACAATTTTCCCAAGAGTCCATTAAAAAACGAGTCTGCTGTAATAAATTTAGATTCTTATGATGGTTCTGGTACTCATTAGGGAGCCTATGTTAAAAAAAATAATATCGTAAATTATTTTGACAGTTTTGGGAATTTACCTCCGCCAAGAGAGTAAGTGAATTATTTTGGACCTAATATTGAAATAAATTATAATTACAATCGTTTTCAAAACTTCAATGCATACAATTGTGGTCATTTATGCTTAGAATATCTCATAAAATATCAAGCATGAATATTTATCATACCAGTTACAACATGGAATTAATATAATTCACACTTACAGGAAAAGAGTCCATAATTTCTGCAGACTATTTTCCACCAATTGAATTAGATAATAATTGTAAATATGTAATGGGTCTGATCAATTTCGACACATTTCATTCAATACCAAACATTGATGGAACTAATAATAAATTCTATTATAAAAAACAAGCAGATAAAGATTTTACACTGTTTCAAATACCAGTGGGGTCGCATGAAATTGAGGATATTGAACAGGTATTGAGAAAAGAATTGAATGATCCTAATAACATTTCCGAAGAAAGACTTTAATCAAATAATATTGAAAGAGAAGGGGAAAAAAAGAAACGATTTCATTTTTCTAAAACCAAATAATAATACGTTGAAATGTGAGCTAAGAAGTACTGTTACAATTTATTCCACAAAAGAAGATTCATTTGGTTCACTATTGGGATTTGAAAAACGAATATTAGAACGGAATACATTTCATGGAAGTGATTTACCTGTTAATATAATAAAAGTGAACGCAATTTTATTAGAATGTAATATAATATCAGGAGCTTATAAAAATGATTTACCTGCACATACTATACACCAATTCTTTCCTGAAGTTGCGCCAGGTCATAAAATTAATTTAGTACCTCCAAGTCCTATATATTTAGAAGTGAACACAAAATTGATAAGCAACATTACTATTCATATTGTTGACCAAGAAGGAAGATTTGTAAATTTCCAAGGTGGAACAATAACAGTTAGACTTCACTTGAAAAAAGCCTAAATTAAAAAATGGGAATAATTATAAAAGAACAAAATCCAATTGTGGTAAAATTAGTTCGTCGAAAGTCATTGAGGAGTTAACAAGAAAGAATAAGAATTTTCTCAAATTACTTGGGTTTCATTTAAAAAAAAAAAAATAGAAGAGAAAAAACAGAATGAGTGATATATTGGATGTAACGTCAGAAATATCTTTTGATAATGCAATAAGTCGAATTGAAATGCACAGCCATCAACCGTTGGTTGCATCAGCATTTAACAATTGTGATGAGATTCGAATTCAAATTCAACAGCAAGACATATACACATTACCAAACCAAAGCTTCTTATATATTGAAGGTGAATTATCAACAGAAGAAAATGCTGTACCTCCTAATGATACAAAAATAACAAATAATGGTATTGCATTTCTATTTGATGAAATTAAATACTTGGTAAATAGTGTTGAGGTAGATAAAACAAAAAATGTTGGAATTACATCTACTTAAAAGGCATATGGCTCCTTAACTAATGTTGAAAGTAAAAATCTGGAAAACGCTAGATGGGGACAAGACATTAACATTTTAGATGCTAATGGGAATTTTAATGTTTGTCTTCCTAAAAAATGCTACTTGGGTTCTGTGAAGATAATACGAAAATTATGGTGAATGTTAGGCAAGAGCTAGCACTTATAAGAGCAAGAACTGATGCTAATGCTTATACATCTACAGCTAATTTGAAATTTCAATTGAATAAAATACATCGGAGAGTTCCTCATATTCATGTTAACGATGAGTATAGGTTAAAATTATTAAAAATAGTTAATTCAAATCGTTTTATATCTTGTGCTTTCCGTTCTTGGGATTTATATGAATATCCTGCTCTTCAATTGTCAAAAAAACAAACATGGTCGATTAAATCCTCTACTCAAATGGAAAAACCCAGATTTGTTATTATTGGTTTCCAAACTAATCGTAAAAATCAAAAAGATAAAAACAGCAGTAACTTTGATATTTGTAATTTAACAAATATAAAACTATATTTAAACTCAGTTTGTTATCCATATGATAACCTAAATCTTGATTTTAAAAATAATCATTATGCCTTACTGTACGATATGTATGCGAAATTTCCTCAAGCTTATTATAATTACTACGAAACATATATTGGACCAGCTCTTAGTAAATCAGAATTCGAATCCATTGCTCCAATTATAATCATAAACTGTTCTAATAAAATGATTCGATTAAAAATAGTGCTGTAGATGTTAGATTAGAATTTGAGTCTAGTGAGAATTTTCCTGAAAACACAAGTGCATATTGTTTGATCATTCACGATAAAATTATAGAATATAACCCACTCACAAGTGCAATTAGAACATTAGTATAAAATAGTCATTGAAACAACTAGGAATGGAGTTAATTGTTGATATACAGGGATTTAATGCGGAAAATTATATAATGGTAGCAAAAGAAATTGCTATCATGTCAAGAGATGGGAATAAGCTTTGTCATTTATTATTTGAGCCACCATTTTCCTGGAACCAACTGGAATCAGAATATAGAAGACAAGCTGTTTGGTTATATAAAAATTATCATGGATTTCGTTGGGATGATGGATGCATACCATATACCAAACTTTCGGAAACAATTATACCTATATTAAATAATGCAAAAGTAATATATGTTGAAGGTGATGTGAAAAAAGTATACCTTGAGTCATTCAATAATAAATACAATGTTATATCTTTAGAGGAATGTAGAGCTCTTAAGAATATTCTTTCACAAAGAACTTGTTTCAATCACTGCAATAACTGTGCAATAAGTAATGTATATAAAATTAAAGACTATTTAGATGATGAATTGTATAAATCAGTAGATATATAATAAATATAATTTTTTCTATACAAAGCTATGAGTTCTACCAACTATATTCCAAATCAAATATCTATAGCCGAATGGTCACAATATTTTGTGTCTTGGTATGGTAATAAAATTACGAATGAAATGAACTTCTTCGATGCACTGCACCCATACTTAGACACCGAAGTCACAATGGCAGAAATCAAAAACGCACTGAAATGCCTGAAAACAAGGAGGAGCCCAGGCATTGATGAAATTATCAATGAAGAATTAAAAAACTTACCCGAGAATTGGATACTTTACCTCAAAGACTTATTGAACGAGTTTTTAAGAGAAGAAAACTTACCTAAAACTCTCAAAACCATAAAATTAACTCTGGTACATAAGAAGGGTGACCGATTAGTCCCAGACAACTACAGACCCTTGGCACTGGTCAACACAACCACTAAATTGTTTACTTTTATAATTACCAACAGACTTCAAACATGGACTGAAAGCTTCGATATTCTACCGGAAGCTCAATCGGGTTTTAGGAAGAACAGATCATGCGTGGACAACTTGTTTGTTTTGAACACTATAGTGCAACTCACTTTTATGAAAAATAAGCAAGGTATATACGCCATATTTGTTGATTTTAGAAAAGCATTCGATTCTGTATCGCACAGCATACTATGGAGCAAGTTATATGAAGCAGGAGTGAGCGCCAAAATAATAAGATTGACCAAAAATATATATGATGAGGCCTCAATGAGGATTGGAGTGAATAATGAACTTTCTGACCCTATAGACATTACGAAAGGTGTTTTGCAAGGGGAATGCTCCAGTCCCTTATTATTTGCGCTCTACATTTCCAATTTAGAGAATTTTTTCAGAGAGAGAAATCTAGAGGGTTTTTATATCGATCAAAATACTGATATTCTCACATTACAATACGCAGACGATATTGTGATATTCGCGAAATCACAGATCGAGGTGCAACAGAAAATCAAAGCACTAGAAGACTATTGCAAACTTCAACAACTCGAAATAAATGCTAGCAAAACAAAAATTCTACATTTCCATCGAGGAAGGCCACCCAAAAGAAAAATTAATTATTCTTGTCAAGAAGAAGAAATAAAATTCACGAGCGAATATACGTACCTAGGTATAGTGTTCAGAACTTCAGGTGCCTTCAATGAAAATACTAACCAACTAGTAAGTAAAGCAAACAGAACCACAGGAGCCATCAGAAACATTTCACTGAAATCAAATACTTATTCATGGGAAACAGCAGAGAAACTATATTCATCTCTGATAAAGCCAGTATTGCTTTACGGGGCAGAAGTATGGGGCCCTCAACAATATGAAAACATTGAGAAAGGACAAGCTCAATTTGTTAAATCGATTCTATCATGGCCACAGACTATTCCAAACTACTGGGTACGGAGAGAAACTGGACTGGTAAATTTACAATTGTTTATACTAGAAAAGATTCTAAAATGGTGGTATAAAGTCTTGCTGATGTCTGAGACAAGATATGTCAAAAAATGTTATAATAAGTTACTTCACATGAACGAAGCATCCAACATATCTACACAGCAAAAAGTTAAACTCAACTGGGTGAAATACATTGAAATGGTTCTTATTAATCTCAACTTCCAATGGGTGTGGAAAAATCAAAACTTCCTAACCGTCAGAGAAGAAACGAACAACATCATTCTAGCGTATAAAGAACTTTTATATAAAAATGACACACAGCGCATCATACATTCAAAGTATTATCCTGGTTTTGTAACATACAATTCCACCATTAACTTCCTTTCTTTTAAAATCCCACGCAATATATTACAGACCTATATCAGAATCCGTATCTCGAACCCTAATCAATGTTTCATTTACCAAGATGGATACTGTCACAAATTTAATACCGAAGAAATATGTGACATCTGCAACAGACTTGAACCCAATGGAATTCAGCACTTTTTACTCAGTTGTCCTATATATACTCCCCTCAGGACAACATTTCTCAATGAACATCTCCAGGCCACTATCCACAGTATGACAGAACTATTCTCAAATCCGACCAAAGAGAAGATCTACAGTATATTCAAATATGTACAAAATGCACTAAAACTCCGAGCTTTTGCCCTAAATATTTAATTCAATTTATTTCCAAACATATATGTTTGTTTACTGTATGATGAATTATATTATATATGAATACAATGATATACCAATCCTTTTGTACAGAGTCATAGCTCTTATGCAAAATAAATTATTATTATTATTATTATTATTATAATTTTTTCTAATAAATTACAGAACTTATACCCAATAAAACATATTTATTCATAAAATGAGCTCTGAAAAGTTTCTTCCTTCATTAGAATATATTTTGTTTTTTTTATTTTTAGAACTTGTTCTAAGGTTCATAAGCTATTTATTGGTTTTTTTCATCTCAAGTAATTGTATAAGGCAAGTACTAACTTGTTTTATTAATAAGTTATTGTTTTTAGTTTTTTTGAAAGTTATTTTAATTCAAGTAATATAATATGAAAGATTGTATTTTTTTTAATACATCATCAGTGTTTATTTTGCTTTCGTAAAGATTGGAAGTAAAAAAAATTTCTCATGATGAGTTTAAAAATATTAGCAAATTATTTATTACAAGTTTATAAGGACATGTGCGCATCGTCAAAAAAAAAAAGTGAATTGTATGGACAAATTATAAAAGAAAATTCAACCGATAGCGAAATACTTAAAATAATTGGTGACTTAGCTTGTGATGCATATATTTGTAAAAAATTGAGTGATAACTCATTTATTGATATATTAAATTTATTTAGTGGTAATGATTCATTAAATATTTGGGGAAAACCTCCAGTTTCTCACAAAATAAACCCTAATGTAATAAAGAGACTACCATGTGTGGAACATTGGAATTTACCTAATCAACACCTACAAATGAATGGTCCACCACCATGTATTGGAAATTGTGAAACCTGTGCTTTTGAATTCATTCAATTTGTTCTGGAAAAGTCAAGTGAAAAATGTTAATCTTAAAAAAAAAATATATATAATTGTGCAAATAGTGTTATTATATATAAATAAGCATTTTTTGTTATTAGGAGAAGAAAATTTTTAGGTATTGAGGTCCATTTAATTTTATTTATGCTACTGTTCAATTTTTGGACGTTCCGGATGTGTACCCATCCATCTTCAGCGTTCTACAAAGATGTTAATGATCATGAAACAATATTAAATGGGATGATGATGAAAAATGATAAAACTTGTGCAACAATATTTACCTATTGGAATATCACAATCCTATAGCTTCGTTTACAGCATAGTTGTGAAGATAAACTTCCAATACTTATTGATAACAATATAAAAATAGCAATATAAAAATAGCAAATAGCTCAAAGATCACAAAAAATGTGTGAATGTAACTTCGAGGCTACCACCAACCAAGGTGGCTGGTGATAGAATGACAAAAAATGGTGAACAAAAAACAAAAATCACTATAGATCACGCATAC
Source organism: Dromius quadrimaculatus (assembly GCA_963989225.1). NCBI lineage: Eukaryota > Metazoa > Arthropoda > Insecta > Coleoptera > Carabidae > Dromius > Dromius quadrimaculatus. Next base: position 67,070 of record CAXDIG010000224.1, read on the forward strand.
CAACTAAAAAATTTTGCGCGTATTTCAAATTTTGTCTAGCGTCAGTTTGGTAATTAATGCATTTACTGCGATTGAGGTTGATATGTAGGCATAAATAAAATTAAATGGACTTCAATACCTAAAAATTTTTTTGTCCTGATCCATATTTGGGTCCTTCAATCTGCATTTGAACAATGATTCTCATCAAGGTGACTGGTGGTAGAATCCGTGTGCACAAGTTCTACCTGTATCAACAATGGCCTCCCAAGGTTTCTTTCAGAACATAGCCGCTTCATTTGGCAGTGACGTCAGCTATGCCATAAAAAATTACAACAAAACTGCGGAGAAAATAGCTAACACAGAAAACAGGTTATATTTTCTGTACAATTGTAAACATAATAACTTAATTCCAGGCTTTATTTTTAATTCTTTTGAATTAGATTACCAGAACGTTTCACGTAGAATGTTGAATGAACTAGATAACTTTAAAAGTAATCACTGTATTAGATATTTAAACTTAGAAATTGAACAAGCACATTGTTTGCTACGTAAACTTAAGCAAGATAAATATGAGGTTGTAAACGATATCATGTACATTTTGCCCACTGAGGCATTCTATTATGTTTCAATTAACGTTAACACACACTACCATTCAAAGAAACTCCAAATGAAATTGAACAGTGATAAAAAACTTGATAACTTAAAAACCAAAGAACTCGAAAACAGTATTTGCCAATTTTTGAGAGAAAATTATTCCAAGTGGATTGTTAATCTTAGCAATTTGAACATTGATGAAGAAATACTAAATATTCTAGCATTAGGGCCAAATTTCAGATTTAAAACCAAAGATATTAAATTTCTTAAACCTTTAATTTCTGACACTTACGTGAACCTTTCTTTGGCCGTTGATCGCAGTAATATTGTTGATAAAGATGAAGCTAAAATAAAAATATCTAAATTTCTAGAATCACAAGTAAATGAATTCAAAAATAAAAAACTTTCTTTTGCTGAGTTAGAGCTTCTACAATGGATTGAAAAAGCTAGATCTTTTGTGAAAAAACATAGAGACCAAGTAGTTATAACTAAAGCTGACAAGGGTGCTAAAACTGTTATTATGAATAAAAATGATTATATGGTAAAAGCTGGAGTTATATTAAATGATAGTACAACATATAAAAAGTTAAAAAAAAATCCTATACGTGGTTTAGATAATAAATGTAAAAACTTCATCAAAAGTATTGATAACCCACAACTTATAGTGCAGAGTCCTTCTGTGGCCAGAATGTACATGACACCGAAAATTCATAAGATGGATGTACCTTTGAGACAAATCACATCCACGATAGACACTCCTACCTACAAATTGGCGAAATTTCTCAACAAAATTATTAGTAAAGTTACCTCTACGTCAGAATATAATATAAAAAACTCCTTCGATCTAGTACGTGACATTAAAAATATCCAAATTCCAGATAACTATACTATATTTTCCTTAGATGTTTGTGCCTTGTTTCCTAGCATCCCGCAGGACTTGGTGGTCGAATGTATTGCTGAGAAATGGGACTTTTTCTCTGAATATACTGATTTAACTTTGACACAATTTCAAGATGGTATTAAACTTTGCTTTGAGAGTTCTATTCTCACTTTTAACAATGTTTTATATCAACAAATTGATGGCTCCCCCATGGGATCGAGTATCAGCAATTCATTAGCTGATCTAGTGCTGCAAAAATTAGAATGTCAAATCGTACCTAACGCTAATTTCAACATTATATACTATAAACGGTATGTCGATGATTGTATTGTAATTTCTCCTGTTGATAAAGTTGATTCGATTTTTGAGACTTTCAACAATTTCCGCCCTAGATTAAATTTCACTATAGAACATCCAGTAGAAAACAAAATTAATTATTTAGATGTCACCTTGCAAATACAAAATGGACTGATCATCACAAATTTGTTCCATGAATCTACCGCATCTGGAAGATATTTAAATTTCTATTCATATACAAACAAAAAATATAAGATCAGTGTCATACAAGCCTTAGTTGACAGGTGTTTCCATTTATTTGACCCTAGATTTCATCAGCAAAATAACAAATACATCTTTGACACACTACGTGACAATGGGTACCCTGCAGAATTTTTCAACTCAAATATCAAACGGAGAATTCATACGTTGCAGCACAGGTCAACTGATGTAAACATACAACCAGTGGAACCCAAAATTCACACAGCAATGCCATTCGATCACGAAGTTGTGTGCGGTGTTCAGAAAATTTTGCATGACAGTAATATTTTAATTGCATCTAATAATTTAACATCCACTAAACCTCTTTTTAGTAAACTAAAGGATAAGACTGAAACTCTAGATCGGAAGAATTTGATATACAAAGTTGATTGTAATGCTTGTAATAAATGCTACATTGGGGAAACTTCACAGACCCTTCAAAAAAGATTATATCAGCACAACTACAACTGTAGAATTTTGAACCCTGATCATAATGCGCTTACTAGGCACCATCAGGAAACAGGTCACAAATTTAATTTCAAAGAACCCCAAATTTTATCAGTTATTAACAACAAAGTTCCAAGATTATTACATGAAAGCCTACATATCAACCTCAATCGCAGTAAATGCATTAATTACCAAACTGACGCTAGACAAAATTTGAAATACGCGCCAAATTTTTTAGTTGGTATGCGTGATCTATAGTGATTTTTGTTTTTTGTTCACCATTTTTTGTCTTTCTATCACCAGCCACCTTGGTTGGTGGTAGCCTCGAAGTTACATTCACACAATTTTTGTGATCTTTGAGCTATTTGCTATTTTTATATTGCTATTTTTATATTGTTATCAATAAGTATTGGAAGCTTATCTTCACAACTATGCTGTAAACGAAGCTATAGGATTGTAATATTTCAATAGGTAAATATTGTTGCACATGTTTTATCATTTTTCATCATCATCCCATTTAATATTGTTTCATGATCATTAACATCTTTGTAGAACGCTGAAGATGGATGGGTACACATCCGAAACGTCCAAAAATTGAACAGTAGCATAAATAAAATTAAATGGACTTCAATACCTAAAAATTTTTTTCTCCTAATCCATATTTGGGTCCTTCAATCTGCATTTGAACATTTTTTGTTATATATAACCATTCTTATTCAAGAAGTATGCTAATAAACATATAAGCAAAAACATGTTGTTTTTTTTATCTAATTTTATTGTTGAGTATAAGTGTTTATTCTAGTGTTAACCACTTTCAATTAGCTGTGAATTATTTGAATCATTATGGTTACTTAAATTCAACAACTACTGAATTATTCAAACCAAATGAAAATAGCACGATATTCATAGAAGGATTGAAAACATTCCAGCAAAGATATAATTTACAAAATACGAGTGAAATAAATAAAGAAGTGATTAATTTTGTACAAAAATATAGATGTGGTGTTGAAGATGTATATTTCCGAACTCATCCAATAAAATGGGTTAATAATACAATTTATTGAAAATTTTATGGTAATATTCAAGAACAGAACCTTGTGCTGGATTTAATCTATATTGCATTTGAAGTCTGGTCTAATCACACAAATCTTCATTTTATAGAAGTTATTAATCCTCATGATGCTACTATTTTAATATCATTTGGAACATTACCCCATCACTATAGCTATTTCACTCACAATTTTTGTAATAGTATATTCGATGGGCCAGGCAACATGTTGGGACACGCAGAATACCCCAATACAAATATGCAATCAGAAGTTCATTTAGATTCAACAGAAAATTGGTCTTACGAGCTAGTAGAACCACCAAATGGTGAGATGAGCTTTTTTGATGTACTTGTACACGAAATTGGACACTCCCTTGGAATTGAACATTCAAACATCCCAGATAGTATTATGTTTCCAGCATACGATAATAATGTGTTTAAAAATGGTAATGGTAAACCTTATGGTTTATCTGTGGATGACATAAATGCTATTCAATCTTTGTATGGAAAAAGAAACCAGAATACCATTCCAACAACAGAATATTACGCTAAGCCTAATAATGTTATAACCGAAGCAACTATTATTCCAAATTTTCAACCCAATTTATGTAAACTAACGAATGGTTATAAGTTTCTAGTACTTAATAAGAAACTATATATATTTTATAATGAATGGGTATGGATTAATAATCTTAACGAAAAAAATTTTAATGAAACACCATATTTATTGACAGATTGGTTGAACTTTATACCTAAATTCTTCAAAAAGTTGAATGCTATTTATCAAAGACCAAATGGAAACGTTGTAATAATAATAGATGACGTGGCATATAATACAAAATCTCCATCTCTTCAATTGGAAAGTACTCAAACTCCCTATATTAGTCGCATTACTAATATTAATGGAGCTGTTTCAACAAACAACGGACAGACTCATATATTTTATTAGAATAATTCGTATATAAAAATAAATGAATGTGAATTTGATACTGAAGAATATGGGACATTAGATTCAATTTTTCCTGGAGTTCCAAATAATGTTGAATCAGTTTTTAAGTATACAAATGGACGTATATATTTTTTCATAAACAATTACTACTATGAATTCAATGAATTTACAAAATCACTTGAAAAAGCCGAGAAATTTGAGTTTTCTCTTTTTAATATCAGTTGTCCAAATATTAGTTTATATGAACAATTGGAAATATTGTTATCAAAACTAATAGATAATGTTCAAATTAAGTTCATTATACTTTTATTGATGTTACTTCTTAGCTTTTATTTGAAATCTGTGAGTTTTGTAAAATGAAAATTAGAAATATAAATGATTAACAAAATTTTCTATAAGACTGTTTATTTATTTTTTTCCTTATCAAATAAATACACTCAATTACATTAACATTATAAACAACTATTATTGTTAATAGGAAGAATTACAAAAATAATATAGTTTAATCATTTAATTTATCTCTAATACTTCATTAATATTTTCCCCATTAAAATACTGGATAGTATCATTAACTACATCTGGATAGGTTAATAATATTTGCTTTATTGCTAAATTATGAATATTATTCAAATTATTAACTATATTATAAATATTAGAGAAAATTTCTCCTTCACATGTTAATGACTGTTTTACAATATTAGAATAGTAGTTGAAAAAGTTTAAAGATTCCAAGTACTTAATTGTAGAATTCAAAAAATCTGAAATTAAAAATAAATTGTTAAGACCTGTATTGCTCAGATAGATATGTTTATTCTGTGACTCAATGATAATAATTTTTTTATTCTCTATAATATCAAATAAAATTTTATCATTGAAAAATGAATACGATTCTATTGTCGAATTACCATTCATATAATCCATAATGATATTATAAGTTATAAGGAGCTCATATCACTAACATACTTTGAAATCTATAAACTTTCCAATTCTTTTGTTATTCAATCTAACAATTATTTCAAAATTTTGTGCTGGATTAATACCAACACATACACAAACATTCTTATCTAAAAACTGTCTATGTTCTAAAATTAATTCATTATTATTATTACTAATCACAGGGAATGGTGGTGGTAAATTATTGAACATTGGATCCAGTGTTACTTCTTTCACAAGCTCAGCAGTTTCTTGGTCAACATTTCTACTTGATTCCGCTGTAATTCCATTTTCAAGTTTTCCAGTTTCTTGTTCAACATTTATAACATTTTTACTTAGATTAATTCTTCTTTTTCTCATTGATTTTCCATCTTGGGAAATTTGTTTACAAGAAGATTTCTTATAAGCTGGATATTTTTTACCGTTATTGTTCGTTTTCACTTGCTATAAGTAATTCAACAATTAAAAAATATTACAAAATAAAATACAAAAAATCTCACCATTTTCTCGTCCTTTTTTTACACACATATGAATATAAATCTTTTCACTTGAGAAAATGTGTATCAACACTGAATAAAACAATAAAATTCCTGTCTTTTTATATATTTTTCTCATCATTCTATACAAATCCTGCGCAGTAAAACGTTCACACATAAAAATTATTATTAAAAAAAGTATCCAATAACTTTTAAAAGTGATGTTCTTATTGAATATCATTTTTTTCTTTGAAGTAATTATTTCTGTGATCATTTAATTTATACTCCAACATTGGTGTTAAAATAATGGAATATTGTTTAATTTTATATTGAAAACGGAAACGATCTCTTGCATATTGCTCCCATATTCCTTGACGACTTAATTTTTATGCATATTTCCCCGCTATCATGTAATGTACTATTACTTTATCATTGAACGTTACAGATTTCATATCAAATCAAAAAATGTATAACAAAAAGCTTGTGGCTATTGGAAATAAAAAGCATAAAATTCTAACAGCTATTTTATAATACAAAATAATACGACTTCATCACTATGTAAGTCCAAATTTCCGTTCTACTGATAAGTCTTCCGTCAATTTTAATTTACAATAACCTTGAAGCTAGTCACAAAAGATAAATCTTTCTGCAGAGCATGTAACAACGAATGTAAGCTTATCAATTTTATTGTTATCAAACGTATACATCCTGCATTCATATATATATATATACAATTATATCTCTGTTATAATATTTTTATTCGTTGATTTAAGTACACATGTACTCGCAAAACTTATAAACAAAATTCATATGCAAACGATACTTATTAGTGTGTAATAACACAAAAAAATTCTTTAACACACCACAAAAATCTTCCAGATGACCCTTCATTTTTTTCTTGCAACCTTCAGCTACTCATTCACAGATGGCAGCATCAGCGCGCTCCTTTTCATTTTCAACCATTTCTTAAGACGTTAATCAAAAAAGGACTCAGGACGTTCTTATCATTTCTTAAGACGCTGTCCAAGAAAAACTCAAGACGTTCTTATCATTTCTTAAGACAGTTCTTATCATTTCTTAAGACGTTAGCCAAGGAAAGTCAAGACGTTCTTATCAGTTCTTGAGTCGTTCTTATCACGGATGACCTTGAGATTGGCTTGGAATCAGCTTCTTATACCTACTGCTCTAAAAACACGAAGAATGATGTTTTTGTCAATAGATTCATACATATTATGAGGTGTTGAAGAGGAATATGAACTTTTTGATTGTGAAAATTCACGCGGAAAAGCGTGATTTCGACTTATTCCAAAATTTGTAAAACTGCAAATAGCACTCTAAAAACACGAAATATGATGTATTTGGTGATGGATTCTGCCATATAACGCACTTTTGAAGCAAAATCTTTCTTCTGAGCAGATTTACAGTCTAAAATCTCCCTACGAGACTCAGAAAAAACGCTTATAACTCGCTGGGAACGCAAAATTTTGTGCATTTGAGGACGGGTTCATGCGTATTATGTTGTATTGGATAGATTTATGTGATTTGCAATACTTTGTAACTGCTCAGAATGTGGTAATTTTGACCTATTTTAAACTTCATAAACTGCAGATAGCGCTCTGAAAACACGAAATATGATGTTTTTAATGATAGATTCATACATGTTATGAGGTCCTGAATAGAAATATGAACTTTTTGATTGTGAATATCTGCGCGGAAAAGCGTGATTTCGACTTATTCCAAAGTTTGTAAAACTGCGAATAGCACTCTAGAAACACGAAATATGATGTATTTGGTGCTAGATTCTGCCATATAACGCACTTTTGAAGTAAAATCTTGCTTCTGAGTAGATTTACAGAGTCAAAAATTTCTCAACGAGACTAAGAAAAAACGCTGATAACTCGCTGGAAGCGCAAAATTTTGTGCATTTGAGGACGGATTCATGCGTATCATGTTGTTTCGGATAGATTTATGTGATTTGCGATACTTTGAAACTGCTCAGAATGTGGTAATTTTGACTTATTTCAAACTTCATATAACAGCAGATAGCGCTCTAAAAACACATGATATGATGTTTTTGTTGATAGATTCATACATATTATGAGGTCCTGTATAGGAATATGAACTTTATGATTGTGGAAATCTGCGCGGAAGAGCGTGATTTCGACTTATTCCAAAGTTTGTAAAACTGCGAATAGCACTCTAAAAACACAAAATATGATGTATTTGGTGCTAGATTCTGCCATACAACGCACTTTTGAAGCAAAATCTTGCTTCTGAGCAGATTTACAGAGTCAAAAATTCCTGAACGAGACTCAGAAAAAACTCTGATAACTTGCTGGAAACGCAAAATTTTGTGCATTTGAGGACGGATTCATGCGTATTATGTAGTATTGGATAGATTTATGTGATTTGCGATACTTTGAAACTGCTCAGAATGTGATAATTTTGACTTATATCAAACTTCATATAACTGCAGATAGCGCTCTGAGGACACGGAATATGATGTTTTTGTTGATAGATTCATACATATTATGAGGTCCTGAATAGGAATATGAACTTTTTGATTGTGAAAATCTACGCGGAAAAGCGTGATTTCGACTTATTCCAAAGTTTGTGAAACTGCAAATAGCACCCTAAAAACACAAAATATGATGTATTTGGTGCTAGATTCTGCCATATAACGCACTTTTGAAGCAAAATCTTGCTTCTGAGCAGATTTACACAGTCAAAAATTTCTCAACGAGACTCAGAAAAAACGCTGATAACTCGCTGGGAACGCAAAATTTTGTGCATTTGAGGACGGATTCATGCGTATTATGTTGTATTGGATAGATTTATTTGATTTGCGATACTTTGAAACTGCTCAGAATGTGGTAATTTTGACTTATTTCAAACTTCATATAACTGCAGATAGCGCTCTGAGAACACGGAATATGATGTTTTTGTTGATAGATTCATACATATTATGAGGTCCTGAATAGGAATATGAACTTTTTGATTGTTAAAATCTGCGCGGAAAAGCGTGATTTCGACTTATTCCAAAGTTTGTGAAACAGCGAATAGCACTCTGAAAACACGAGATATGATGTATTTGGTGCAAGATTCTGCCATATAACGCACTTTTGAAGCAAAATCTTGCTTCTGAGCAGATTTACAGAGTCAAAAATTCCTGAACGAGACTCAGAAAAAACACTGATAACTCGCTAGAAAGGCAAAATTTTGTGCATTTGAGGACGGATTCATGCGTATTATGTTGTATTGGATAGATTTATGTGATTTGCGATACTTTGAAACTGCTCAGAATGTGGTAATTTTGACTTATTTCAAACTTCATATAACTGCAGATAGCGCTCTGAAAACACGGTATATGAAATTTTTGTTGATAGATTCATAAATATTATGAGGTCCTGAATAGGAATATGAACTTTTTGATTGTGAAAATCTGCGCGGAAAAGCGCGATTTCGACTTATTCCAAAGTTTGTAAAACTGCGAATAGCACTCTAAAAACACGAAATATGATGTATGTGGTGCTTGATTCTGCCATATAACGCACTTTTGAAGCAAAATCTTGCTTCTGAGCAGATTTACAGAGTCAAAAATTTCTCAACGAGACTCAGAAAGTACACTGATAACTCGCTGGAAACGCAAAATTTTGTGCATTTAAGGACGGATTCATGCGTATTATGTTGTACTGTATAGATTTATGTGATTTGCGATACTTTGAAACTGCTCAGAATGTGGTAATTTTGACTTATTTCAAACTTCATATAACTGCAGATAGCGCTCTGAAAACACGGAATATGATGTTTTTGTTGATAGATTCATACATATTATGAGGTCCTGAATAGGAATATGAACTTTTTGATTGTGAAAATCTGCGCGGAAAAGCGTGATTCCGACTTATTCCAAAGTTTGTAAAACTGCGAATAGCACTCTGAAAACACAAAATATGATGTATTTGGTGCTAGATTCTGCCATATAACGCACTTTTGAAGCAAAATCTTGCTTCTGAGCAGATTTACAGAGTCAAAAATTCCTGAACGAGACTCTTCAAAAACGCTGATAACTTGCTGGAAACGCAAAATTTTGTGCATTTGAGGACGGATTCATGCGTATTATGTCGTATTGGATAGATTTATGTGATTTGCGATACTTTGAAACTGCTCAGAATGTGGTAATTTTGACTTATATCAAACTTCATATAACTGCAGATAGCGCTCTGAGAACACGGAATATGATGTTATTGTTGATAGATTCATACATATTATGAGGTCCTGAATAGGAATATGAACTTTTTGATTGTGAAAATCTACGCGAAAAAGCGAGATTTCGACTTATTCCAAAGTTTGTAAAACTGCGAATAGCACTCTAAAAACACAAAATATGATGTATTTGATGCTAGATTCTGCCATATAACGCACTTTTGAAGCAAAATCTTGCTTCTGAGCAGATTTACAGAGTCAAAAATTTCTCAACGAGACTCGGAAGAAACACTGATAACTCGCTAGAAACGCAAAATTTTGTGCATTTGAGGACGGATTCATGCGTATTATGTTGTATTGGATAGATTTATGTGATTTGCGATACTTTGAAACTGCTCAGAATGTGGTAATTTTGACTTATTTCAAACTTCATATAACTGCAGATAGCGCTCTGAAAACACGGAATATGTTGTTTTTGTTGATAGATTCATGCATATTATAAGGTCCTGAATAGGAATATGAACTTTCTGATTGTGAAAATCTACGCGGAAAAGCGTGATTTCGACTTATTCCAAAGTTTGTAAAACTGCGAATAACACTCTAAAAACACAAAATATGATGTATTTGGTTCTTGATTCTGCCATATAACCCACTTTTGAAGCAAAATCTTGCTTCTGAGCAGATTTACAGAGTCAGAAATTTCTCAACGAGACTCAGAAAAAACGCTGATAACTCGCTGGAAACGCAAAATTTTTGCATTTGAGGACGGACTCATGCGTATTATGTTGCTATGGATAGATTTATGTGATTTGCGATACTTTGAAACTGCTCAGAATGTGGTAATTTTGATTTATTCCAAACTTCATATAACTGCAGATAGCGCTCTGAAAACACGGAATATGAAGTTTTTGTTGATAGATTCATACATATTATGAGGTCCTGAATAGGAATATGAACTTTTTGATCGTGAAAATCTGCGCGGAAAAGCGTGATTTCGACTTATTCCAAAGTTTATAAAACTGCGAATAGCACTCTAAAAACACGAAATATGATGTATTTGGTGCTAGGTTCTGCCATATAACGCACTTTTGAAGCAAAATCTTGCTTCTGAGCAGATTTACAGAGTCAAAAATTCCTGAACGAGACTCAGAAAAAACACTGATAACTCGCTAGAAATGCAAAATTTTGTGCATTTGAGGACTGATTCATGCGTATTATGTTGTATTGGATAGATTTATGTGATTTGCGATACGTTGAAACTGCTCAGAATGTGGTAATTTTGACTTATTTCAAACTTCATATAACTGCAGATAGCGCTCTGAAAACACAATATATGAAATTTTAGTTGATAGATTCATACATATTATGAGGTCCTGAATAGGAATATGAACTTTTTGATTGTGAAAATCTGCGCGGAAAAGCGCGATTTCGACTTATTCCAAAGTTTGTAAAACTGCGAATAGCACTCTAGAAACACGAAATATGATGTATTTGGTGCTAGATTCTGCCATATAACGCACTTTTGAAGCAAAATCTTGCTTCTGAGCAGATTTACAAAGTCAAAAATTTCTCAACGAGACTCAGAAAAAACGCTGAAAACTCGCTGGAAACGCAAAAATTTTTGTGCATTTGAGGACAAATTCATGCGTATTATGTTGTACTGGATAGATTTATGTGATTTGCGATACTTTGAAACTGCTCAGAATAAGGTAATTTTGACTTATTTCAAACTCCATATAACTGCAGATAGCGCTCTGAAAACACGGAAAATGATGTTTTTGTTGATAGATTCATACATATTATGAGGTCCTGAATAGGAATATGAACTTTTTGATTGTGAAAATCTGCGCGGAAAAGCGTGATTTCGACTTATTCCAAAGTTTGTAGAACTGCGAATAGCACTCTAAAAACACGAAATATGATGTATTTGGTGCTAGATTCTGCCACATAACGCACTTTTAAAGCAAAATCCTACTTCTGAGCAGATTTACAGAGTCAAAAATTTCTCAAAGAGTCTCAGAAAAAACGCTGATAACTCGCCGGAAACGCAAAATTTTGTGCATTTGAGGACGGATTCATGCGTGTTATGTTGTATTGGATAGATTTATGTGATTTGCGATACTTTGAGACTGCTCGGGATGTGGTAATTTTGACTTATTTCAAACTTCATATAACTGCAGATAGCGCTCTAAAAACACGGAATATGATGTTTTTGTTGATAGATTCATACAAATTGTGAGGTCCTGAATAGGAATATGAACTTTTTGATTGTGAAAATCTGCGCGGAAAAGCGTGATTTCGACTTATTCCAAAGTTTGTAAAACTGCGAATATCACTCTGAAAACCCGAAATATGATGTATTTGGTGCTAGATTCTGCCATATAACGCACTTTTGAAGCAAAATCTTGCTTCTGAGCAGATTTACTGACTCAAAAATTTCTCAATGAGACTCAGAAAAAACGCCGATAACTCGCTGGAAACGCGGAATTTTGTGCATTTGAGGACGGATTCATGCGTATTATGTTGTATTGGATAGATTTATGTGATTTGCGATACTTTGAAACTGCTCAGAATGTGGTAATTTTGACTTATTCCAAACTATATATAACTGCAGATAGCGGTATGAAAACACGGAATATGATGTTTTTGTTGATAGATTCATACATATTATGAGGTCCTGAATATGAATATGAACTTTTTGATTGTGAAAATCTGCGCGGAAAGGCGTGATTTCGACTTATTCCAAAGTTTGTAAAACTGCGAATAGCACTCTAAAAATACATAATATGATGTATTCGGTGCTAGATTGTGCCATATCACGCACTTTTGAAACAAAATCTTACTTCTGAGCAGATTTACAGAGTCAAAAATTTCTCAAAGAGACTGAGAAAAAACGCTGATAACTTCCTGGAAACGCAAAATTTTGTGCATTTGGGGACAGATTCATGCGTATTATGTTGTATTGGATAGATTTATGTGATTTGCGATACTTTGAATCTGCTCAGAATGTGGTAATTTTGACTCATTTCAAACTTCATATAACTGCAGATAGCGCTCTGAAAACACGGAATATCATGTTTTTGTTGATAGATTCATACATATTATGAGGTCCTTAATCCGAATATGATCTTTTTGATTGTTAAGATCTGCGCGGAAAAGCGTGATTTCGACTTCTTCCCAAGCTTGTAAAACTGCGAATAGCACTCTAAAAACACGAAATATGATGTATTTGGTGCTAGATTCTGCCATATAACGCACTTTTGGAGCAAAATCTTGCTTTTGAGCAGCTTTACAGAGTCAAAAAATTCTCAACGAGACTGCCAAAAAACGCTGATAACTCGCTGGAAACGCAAAATTTTGTGCATTTTAGGACGAATTCATGCGTATTATGTTGTATTGGATAGATTTATGTGATGCGATACTTTGAAACTGCTCAGAATGTGGTAATTTTGACTTATTTCAAACTTCATATAACTGCTGATAGCGCTCTGAAAACACGGAATATGATGTTTTTGTTGATAGATTCATACATATTATGAGGTCCTTGATCGGAATATAAACTTTTTGATTGTGAAAATCTGCGCGGAAAAGCGTGATTTCGACTTATTCCAAAGTTTGTAAAACTGCGAATAGCATTCTAAAAACACGAAATATGATGTATTTGGTGCTAGATTCTGCCATATAACGCACTTTTGAAGCAAAATCTTGCTTCTGATCAGATTAACAGAGTAAAAAATTCCTGAACGAGACTCTGAAAAAACGCTGATAACTTGCTGGGAACGCAAAATTTTGTGCATTTGAGGACGGATTCATGCGTATTATGTTGTATTGGATAGATTTATGTGATTTGCGATACTTTGAAACTGCTCAGAATGTGGTAATTTTGACTTATATCAAACTTCATATAACTGCAGATAGCGCTCTGAGAACACGGAATATGATGTTTTTGTTGATAGATTCATACATATTATGAGGTCCTGAATAGGAATATGAACTTTTTGGTTGTGAAAATCTACGCGAAAAAGCATGATTTCGACTTATTCCAAAGTTTGTAAAACTGCGAATAGCACTCTAAAAACACAAAATATGATGTATTTGGTGCTAGATTCTGCCATATAACGCACTTTTGAAGCAAAATCTTGCTTCTGAGCAGATTTACAGAGTCAAAAATTCCTGAACGAGACTCAGAAAAAACACTGATAACTCGCTAGAAATGCAAAATTTTGTGCATTTGAGGACGGATTCATGCGTATTATGTTGTATTGGATAGATTTATGTGATTTGCGATACGTTGAAACTGCTCAGAATGTGGTAATTTTGACTTATTTCAAACTTCATATAACTGCAGATAGCGCTCTGAATACACGGAATATGATGTTTTTGTTGATAGATTCATACATATCATATTTTCTGCATAGGAATATGAACTTTTTGATTGTGAAAATCAGAGTGGGAGAGCGTGATTTCGACTTATTTCAAAGCTTGTAAAACTGCGAATAGCACTCTGAAAACACGAAATTTGATGTATTTGGTGCTAGATTCTGCCATATAACGCACTTTTAAAGCAAAATCATGCTTCTGAGCAGATTAACAGAGTCAAAAAATTTCTCAACGAGACTCAGAAGAAACGCTGATAACTCGCTGGAAACGCAGAATTTTGTGCATTTGAGGACAGATTAATGCGTATTATGTTGTATTGGGTAGGTTTATGTGATTTGCGATACTTTGAAACTGCTCAGAATGTGGTAATTTGACTTATTTCAAACTTCATATAACTGCAGATAGCGCTCTGAAAACACATAATATGATGTTTTTGTTGATAGATTCATACATATTATGAGGTTCTGAATGGGAATATGAACTTTTTGATTGTGAAAATCTGCGCGGAAAAGCGTGATTTCGACTTATTCCAAAGCTTGTAAAACTGCGAATAGCACTCTGAAAACACGAAATTTGATGTATTTGGTGCTAGATTCTGCCATATAACGCACTTTTAAAGCAAAATCATGCTTCTGAGCAGATTAACAGAGTCAAAAAATTCTCAACGAGACTCAGAAAAAACGCTGATAACGCGCTGGAAACGCAAAATTTTGTGCATTTGAGGACGGATTCATGCGTATTATGTTGTATTGGGTAGGTTGATGTGATTTGCGATACTTTGAAACTGTTCAGAATGTGGTAATTTTGACTTATTTCAAACTTCATATAACTGCAGATAGCGCTCTGAAAACACGGAATATGATGTTTTTGTTGATAGATTCATACATACTATGAGGTCCTTAATCGGAAAATGATCTTTTTGATTGTGAAAATCTGCGCGGAAAAGCGTGATTTCGACTTTCTCCAAAGCTAGTAAAACTGCGGATAGCACTCTAAATACACGAAATATGATGTATTTGGTGCTAGATTCTGCCATATAACGCACTTTTGAAGCAAAATCATGCTTCTGAGCAGATTAACAGAGTCAAAAAATTCTCAACGAGACTCAGAAAAAACGCTGATAACTCGCTGGAAACGCCGAATTTTGTGCATTTGAGGATGGATTCATGCGTATTATGTTGTATTGGATAGATTTATGTGATTTGCGATACTTTGAAACTGCTCAGAATGTGGTAATTTTGACTTATTTCAAACTTCATATAACTGCAGATAGCGCTCTGAATACACGGAATATGATGTTTTTGTTGATAGATTCATACATATCATGAGGTTCTGCATAGGAATATAAACTTTTTGATTGTGAAAATCTGAGTGGGAGAGCGTGATTTCGACTTATTCCAAAGCTTGTAAAACTGCAAATAGCACTCTAAAAACACGAAATATGATGTATTTGGTGCTAGATTCTGCCATATAACGCACTTTTGAAGCAAAGTCTTGCTTCTGAGCAGATTTACAGAGTCAAACATTTCTCAACGAGACTCAGAAGAAACGCTGATAACTCGCTGGAAACGCAAAATTTTGTGCATTTGAGGACGGATTCATGCGTATAATGTTGTATTGGGTAGGTTTATGTGATTTGCGATACTCTGAAACTGCTCAGAATGTGGTAATTTTGACTTATTTCAAACTTCATATAACTGCAGATAGCGCTCTGAAAACACATAATATGATGTTTTTGTTGATAGATTCATACATATTATGAGGTCCTGAATAGAAATATGAACTTTTTGATTGTGAAAATCTGCGCGGAAAAGCGTGATTTCGACTTATTCCAGAGCTTGTAAAACTGCCAATAGCACTCTGAAAACACGAAATTTGATGTATTTGGTGCTAGATTCTGCCATATAACGCACTTTTAAAGCAAAATCATGCTTCTGAGCAGATTAACAGAGTCAAAAAATTCTCAACGAGACTCAGAAAAAACGCTGGTAACGCGCTGGAAACGCAAAATTTTGTGCATTTGAGGACGGATTCATGCGTATTATGTTGTATTGGGTAGGTTGATGTGATTTGCGATACTTTGGAACTGCTCAGAATGTGGTAATTTTGACTTATTTCAAACTTCATATAACTGCAGATAGCGCTCTGAAAACACGGAATATGATGTTTTTGTTGATAGATTCATACATACTATGAGGTCCTTAATCGGAAAATGATCTTTTTGATTGTGAAAATCTGCGCGGAAAAGCGTGATTTCGACTTTCTCCAGAGCTAGTAAAACTGCGAATAGCACTCTAAAAACACGAAATATGATGTATTTGGTGCTAGATTCTGCCATATAACGCACTTTTGGAGCAAAATCATGCTTCTGAGCAGATTAACAGAGTCAAAAATTTCTCAACGAGACTCAGAAAAAACGCTGATAAATCGCTGGAAACGCCGAATTTTGTGCATTTGAGGACGGATTCATGCGTATTATGTTGTATTGGATAGATTAATGTGATTTGTGATACTTTGAAACTGCTCAGAATGTGGTAATTTTGACTTATTTCAAACTTCATATAACTGCAGATAGCGCTCTGAAAACCACGGAATATGATGTTTCTGTTGATAGATTCATACATATAATGAGGTCCTGAATAGGAATATGAACTTTTGATTGTGGAAATCTGCGCGGGAAAGCGTGATTTCGACTTATTCCAAAGTTTGTAAAACTGCAAATAGCACTCTAAAAACACGAAATATGATGTATTCGGTGCTAGATTCTGCCATATCACGCACTTTTGAAGCAAAATCTTACTTCTGAGCAGATTTACAGAGTCAAAAAATTCTCAAAGAGACTGAGAAAAAACGCTGATTACTCGCTGGAAACGCAAAATTTTGTGCATTTGGGAACGGATTCATGCGTATTATGTTGTATTGGATAGATTTATGTAATTTGCGATACTTTGAAACTGCTCAGAATGTGGTAATTTTGACTTATTTCAAACTTCATATAACTGCAGATAGCGCTCTGAAAACAAGGAATATGATGTTTTTGTTGATAGATTCATACATATTATGAGGTCCTTAATCGGAATATGATCTTTTTGATTGTGAAAATCTGCGCGGGAAAGCGTGATTTCGACTTTTTCAAAAGCTTGTAAAACTGCGAATAGCACTCTAAAAACACGAAATATGATGTATTTATTGCTAGATTCTGCCATATAACGCACTTTCGAAGCAAAATCATGCTTCTGAGCAGATTAACAGAATTGAAAAAATTCTCAACGAGACTCAGAAAAAACGCTGATAACTCGCTGGAAACGCAAAATTTTGTGCATTTGAGGACGAATTTTTGCGTATTATGTTGTATTGGATAGATTTATGTGATTTGCGATACTTTGAAACTGCTCAGAATGTAGTAATTTTGACTTATTTCAAACTTCATATAACTGCAGAAAGCGCTCTGAAACCACGGAATATGATGTTTTTGTTGATAGAATCATACATATTATGAGGTCCTGAATAGGAATATAAACTTTTTGATTGTGAAACTCTGCGCGGAAAAGCGTGATTTCGACTTATTCCAAAGTTTGTAAAACTGCGAATAATAATAATAAATAATAATATATCAGCACGGCAGGCCAAGATGGCCCATGGCTTCTTTTACAATGTAACGCCACTGTATTCTATTTGGCACTTTGTTCTGCCAATCCTTAATTTCTAATATGTCTATGTCCTTTAAAACTGCACTTTTCCATTTTTCCCTCGGTCTTCCTCTCTTCCTCCGCGAAGTAATTCCTCTTTCGAACACCTTACTTACTGCTCTATTCTTCGGCAACCTTGCCACATGACCAAACCAGCGTAACCTTTGCGCTTTTATTACTTCCACTATACCCGGTTCACCAAATAGGTCCCTCACTTCTTTATTTGTTCTCCTATACCATTGGTCACCGATTCTTTTTCCCCCAAATATTTTCCTCAAAACCTTTCTTTCCCACACTTCTAGTTCAATTTGCACATCTTTATTTAAAACCCACAACTCACAACTGTATGAAACTGTTGGTCTTATAACCGATTTGTAAATTTTAAGCTTAGCACTTCTCGATATGTTCCTATTCCGTAGTATTTTGAGCAATTGACCCACGCACTTTGACCCCTTAACTTAGCGTATCGTTATTTCCGCTTGTTCCCTATTGTCATTCGCTATTAGTACCCCTAGGTAATTAAATTGCACTACTTCCTCAAATTTGTATCTCCTTCTGTGATCTGTTTCAATCTCCAAATTCGCTCCATCTTTTTTATCGCCATTTCTTAACACCATATATTTTGTTTTATTTTCATTAATTACCAAGCCCACTATTTTTTCTGCATTCTTTAATTTTTTAAACACTTCTTTCATTTCTCTTTTTGTTCGGGTTATTATGGTGATATCGTCAGCATATGCCAAAATTTGGTGCTTGTGATGATATATTGTACCATTTGTATGAAGATTACTTGTTCTTAAAACCCATTCCAGGATCAGATTAAACAGGATTGGTGACAAGGGATCACCTTGTCTTAAACCTCTATTCACTGCGAAGCTTTCAGAAGAAACACCATCAACCAGAACTTTACAGTTTGTGTTCAAAAGTGACATTCTAACTAATCTTATCAATTTTTCGGGTATTCTAAAAGCCCGTAGTATGCTGCATAGGGTGCCTCTATTTACCGTATCATAAGCCTGCTTGAAGTCTATGAATAGCATGTGGGCCGCTAAATTATGTTCATAACTATTTTCCATTATCTGCTTTATGGTAAATATCTGATCGACTGTGGATCTGTTCCTCCTAAATCCAGCTTGATAGTCCCCTAAATGCTCTTCTATCACATCTTTTAATCGATTTCTCAAACAGGTTGCGAGTATTTTATATGTTACATCCAGTAAGGTTATACCCCTATAGTTACCACAGATAGATTCATCACCTTTTTCAAATAACGGATATATTAGGGCTTCACTCCATCTTTCTGGCATTGTTTCGTTTTTCCACACATCTTTTATTATTTCATATAATTTGCTCTGTAATTGGTCTCCTCCCATTTTAATTATTTCAGCCGTTACTCCGTTTTCTCCTGGACTTTTTCCATTTTTTAAATTTTTCATTATTCCTTGAATCTCTTCTGATTTTGGTGTGTCACTGTCCGCTTCCTCGCCCGTACTTCCATACATATTAACTTCTTCTACACTTCTGTGGTTTATATCTTGCTCTGCAACATCTTCATTCAGGATTTCTTGAAAATATTCTGCCCATCTTTTTACCTTTCCTTCCCCAGTTACCAGTTCGTTATCCTTACTTTTGCAGTATATTTGTTTTGGTTTATACCCATTTTTGTTCTTTTTCACTTCTTGATAGAAATTTCTAATTTCCTCATTCTTGTAACTCGATTCTAGAGCTAACAGATTTTCATGCATCTTTTTCCGTTTTTTCTCTCTGCACATCGATTTCGCTTTTCTCCTCTCAGTTGTATAGTTACTTTTATTTTGCTCATTTGAATTTTTAAGTGCACATAATCTCGCTTGACCTCTTCTTTTTATGGCCTCTTCACACTCTGCATCGAACCAATTATTTTCCCTAGGCTTATTTTCTGCATGCAGTCTATTTTGCGATGCCCTTTGTATTATCTCTTCTATACTCTGCCACTTCTCATTAATATTACCTGAATTATCTACTCTTGATAATTCCTTCTCTACCTGCTGCTTGTACTGCTCCATTACTTTCTTATTTCGCATGACCCCTATACTCATTTTTTTTCTTCTAGCTGTTGATTTTCTACTAAGGAATGGTACGTTTTGTGAAACTTTAACTTCTACCATGAAGTGATCGGAATTTGCATCTGCACCTCTCCGGGATCTCACGTTTTTTATAGATCTGCTATGTTTGCTCTCGATTAGTACATGGTCTATTTGATTACACACCTGCCCATTCGGTGATAACCACGTTCCTTTATATATATATCCTTCCGTTGAAAGTGTGTGCTCATTATTCTCATCTGATGCTCACTTGCAAATTGAATTAGTAATTCCCCGTTTTCGTTGGTTACCTGGTGTTTACTAAATCCACCAGTCACATGTTTATATACTTCCTCATTTCCAATTTTAGCATTTAGATCCCCAATGATCATCTTGATATCATATCTGGGAATTAGGTTTGATATTCTTGATAGTTCGTCATATATTTCATTCTTTTCTTCTTCATCTTTTTCATTCGAGTGTGCATGCACATTAACAATGGTTATTTTTTTAATTTACATATTCTCTCGTTTATTGGAGTGAAATCTATTACTGACTCACTCAAATTCTTATGTACTGCGAAACCGGTTTCAAAGTATTTTGTCTCCCATCCACTGTTAAAAATAATATAATCCTCCATTTCTGTAATGCTATTTCCCTTTTGTTTTGTTTCCTGGAGAACGGCTAAATCTACCTTATATTTTTTAAACACCTTGGTCAAATTTTTATATGCTCCTTCTTCATTTGTCCCTTGTAAATTCCATGTTACCATTTTCAAGGTTTTAATTGTGTTATTCTTATTGACTGTTCGATTTCCATGTTCCTTTTGCTGTGTCGTTACCATGTTTCCCTTTTTTACTAAACCTTCAACTGGTTTTTTGGAGTCTGAAGTACCTCCCGCTCTTGCATTTCCAAGGCTTGCAGCTCTTCGTTCCATAAGTAATGTTCATTTTCCACCACCAGTTTGTTATAAAAAATTTTCACTGGTTTTCCATTTGTTCTTTCTTCTTTGGCTTTTTTCCTTATCTCGAGCTGCATTTTCCTCTCCTTTAGTGTGAGGTCATTATCAATATATATCTTTTTTCCTTTTAATTTACTTTTGTTTTTCATGATTTCGATCTTATCCTCGTAATTATCAATTTCAGCTACAATAATTGACTTAGCTCCATCCTTCCATTTGTTCATTATTGCTGCTGATTCTACTTTACAATTTACCTTTAATTCTTTTTCTAACAGTAGATCAATAGCTTTTTTGGGTTTCTCTCCTTCCGTTGCAAGTCCTCGTATTACTATGTTATTCCTCCTACTTTTCCTGTCGTTTTGTTCTACCTCTTTCCGTAACATGCCGATTTCATTTTTTAATTCCTTCCTTTCTTCTTCCCACTCTGCTTTCTTTTTCTCCAATTCTTTTTTTAGGTTTTCAATTGTTTCATTATTTTTGTTTATACCTTGCTTGAGTTCCTTGTGGTTTTTATTCATACTTTCCCTCATTTCATTCACTACTCCAGACAGTGATTTCATTAATTCCTTCAGTTCTTCCATTTCGTATCTGTTTGTTTCTTTTTCAGGAGATCTTCTTACCTTACGACTTTTACTAAACACTCTACTGCGCTCTGTCTCCCCTTCTTCTTCTTCTCTGTTTCTCTTTTCGATTGAATCACTTCGGATTCTGAATTGTTTATTCATAACACTCTTGTCGACGCCACTGCCCAGCTACTTAATGCGCATGCGCTTACTGCTGCTAGCGACAAGATTTTCAGCCGACTACTTACTTTCAGTCAAGGTTACCTACGACACTTTAAGATAATTTACTTTATATTTATTTTGTACCTTACAAACCCGGATTTTTTTTTACTTGACTGCGGTTTAGACACTATTCTTTTCCACTAAATCACTTATATCCAAATTAGCTCTGTAATTCCTTATGATATTGGTTATATTACAGGAGCTTACTTTTACACATGTATTCTATACACAACTTCACATCATCGCCTTAAAACTGCGAATAGCACTCTAAAAACACGGAATATGATGTTTTTGGTGCTAGATTCTGCCATATAACGCACTTTTGAAGCAAAATCTTGCTTCTGAGCAGATTAACAGAGTCAAAAAATTCTCAACGAGACTCAGAAAAAACGCTGATAACGCGCTGGAAACGCAAAATTTTGTGCATTTGAGGACGGATTCATGCGTATTATGTTGTATTGGGTAGGTTGATGTGATTTGCGATACTTTGGAACTGCTCAGAATGTGGTAATTTTGACTTATTTCAAACTTCATATAACTGCAGATAGCGCTCTGAAAACACGGAATATGATGTTTTTGTTGATAGATTCATACATACTATGAGGTCCTTAATCGGAAAATGATCTTTTTGATTGTGAAAATCTGCGCGGAAAAGCGTGATTTCGACTTTCTCCAGAGCTAGTAAAACTGCGAATAGCACTCTAAAAATACGAAATATGATGTATTTGGTGCTAGATTCTGCCATATAACGCACTTTTGAAGCAAAATCATGCTTCTGAGCAGATTAACAGAGTCAAAAAATTCTCAACGAGACTCAGAAAAAACGCTGATAAATCGCTGGAAACGCCGAATTTTGTGCATTTGAGGACGGATTCATGCGTATTATGTTGTATTGGATAGATTAATGTGATTTGCGATACTTTGAAACTGCTCAGAATGTGGTAATTTTGACTTATTTCAAACTTCATATAACTGCAGATAGCGCTCTGAAAACCACGGAATATGATGTTTCTGTTGATAGATTCATACATATAATGAGGTCCTAAATAGGAATATGAACTTTTGATTGTGGAAATCTGCGCGGGAAAGCGTGATTTCGACTTATTCCAAAGTTTGTAAAACTGCGAATAGCACTCTAAAAACACGAAATATGATGTATTCGGTGCTAGATTCTGCCATATCACGCACTTTTGAAGCAAAATCTTACTTCTGAGCAGATTTACAGAGTCAAAAAATTCTCAAAGAGACTGAGAAAAAACGCTGATTACTCGCTGGAAACGCAAAATTTTGTGCATTTGGGAACGGATTCATGCGTATTATGTTGTATTGGATAGATTTATGTGATTTGCGATACTTTGAAACTGCTCAGAATGTGGTAATTTTGACTTATTTCAAACTTCATATAACTGCAGATAGCGCTCTGAAAACAAGGAATATGATGTTTTTGTTGATAGATTCATACATATTATGAGGTCCTTAATCGGAATATGATCTTTTTGATTGTGAAAATCTGCGCGGGAAAGCGTGATTTCGACTTTTTCAAAAGCTTGTAAAACTGCGAATAGCACTCTAAAAACACGAAATATGATGTATTTATTGCTAGATTCTGCCATATAACGCACTTTCGAAGCAAAATCATGCTTCTGAGCAGATTAACAGAATTGAAAAAATTCTCAACGAGACTCAGAAAAAACGCTGATAACTCGCTGGAAACGCAAAATTTTGTGCATTTGAGGACGAATTTTTGCGTATTATGTTGTATTGGATAGATTTATGTGATTTGCGATACTTTGAAACTGCTCAGAATGTAGTAATTTTGACTTATTTCAAACTTCATATAACTGCAGAAAGCGCTCTGAAACCACGGAATATGATGTTTTTGTTGATAGAATCATACATATTATGAGGTCCTGAATAGGAATATAAACTTTTTGATTGTGAAACTCTGCGCGGAAAAGCGTGATTTCGACTTATTCCAAAGTTTGTAAAACTGCGAATAATAATAATAAATAATAATATATCAGCACGGCAGGCCAAGATGGCCCATGGCTTCTTTTACAATGTAACGCCACTGTATTCTATTTGGCACTTTGTTCTGCCAATCCTTAATTTCTAATATGTCTATGTCCTTTAAAACTGCACTTTTCCATTTTTCCCTCGGTCTTCCTCTCTTCCTCCGCGAAGTAATTCCTCTTTCGAACACCTTACTTACTGCTCTATTCTTCGGCAACCTTGCCACATGACCAAACCAGCGTAACCTTTGCGCTTTTATTACTTCCACTATACCCGGTTCACCAAATAGGTCCCTCACTTCTTTATTTGTTCTCCTATACCATTGGTCACCGATTCTTTTTCCCCCAAATATTTTCCTCAAAACCTTTCTTTCCCACACTTCTAGTTCAATTTGCACATCTTTATTTAAAACCCACAACTCACAACTGTATGAAACTGTTGGTCTTATAACCGATTTGTAAATTTTAAGCTTAGCACTTCTCGATATGTTCCTATTCCGTAGTATTTTGAGCAATTGACCCACGCACTTTGACCCCTTAACTTAGCGTATCGTTATTTCCGCTTGTTCCCTATTGTCATTCGCTATTAGTACCCCTAGGTAATTAAATTGCACTACTTCCTCAAATTTGTATCTCCTTCTGTGATCTGTTTCAATCTCCAAATTCGCTCCATCTTTTTTATCGCCATTTCTTAACACCATATATTTTGTTTTATTTTCATTAATTACCAAGCCCACTATTTTTTCTGCATTCTTTAATTTTTTAAACACTTCTTTCATTTCTCTTTTTGTTCGGGTTATTATGGTGATATCGTCAGCATATGCCAAAATTTGGTGCTTGTGATGATATATTGTACCATTTGTATGAAGATTACTTGTTCTTAAAACCCATTCCAGGATCAGATTAAACAGGATTGGTGACAAGGGATCACCTTGTCTTAAACCTCTATTCACTGCGAAGCTTTCAGAAGAAACACCATCAACCAGAACTTTACAGTTTGTGTTCAAAAGTGACATTCTAACTAATCTTATCAATTTTTCGGGTATTCTAAAAGCCCGTAGTATGCTGCATAGGGTGCCTCTATTTACCGTATCATAAGCCTGCTTGAAGTCTATGAATAGCATGTGGGCCGCTAAATTATGTTCATAACTATTTTCCATTATCTGCTTTATGGTAAATATCTGATCGACTGTGGATCTGTTCCTCCTAAATCCAGCTTGATAGTCCCCTAAATGCTCTTCTATCACATCTTTTAATCGATTTCTCAAACAGGTTGCGAGTATTTTATATGTTACATCCAGTAAGGTTATACCCCTATAGTTACCACAGATAGATTCATCACCTTTTTCAAATAACGGATATATTAGGGCTTCACTCCATCTTTCTGGCATTGTTTCGTTTTTCCACACATCTTTTATTATTTCATATAATTTGCTCTGTAATTGGTCTCCTCCCATTTTAATTATTTCAGCCGTTACTCCGTTTTCTCCTGGACTTTTTCCATTTTTTAAATTTTTCATTATTCCTTGAATCTCTTCTGATTTTGGTGTGTCACTGTCCGCTTCCTCGCCCGTACTTCCATACATATTAACTTCTTCTACACTTCTGTGGTTTATATCTTGCTCTGCAACATCTTCATTCAGGATTTCTTGAAAATATTCTGCCCATCTTTTTACCTTTCCTTCCCCAGTTACCAGTTCGTTATCCTTACTTTTGCAGTATATTTGTTTTGGTTTATACCCATTTTTGTTCTTTTTCACTTCTTGATAGAAATTTCTAATTTCCTCATTCTTGTAATTCGATTCTAGAGCTAACAGATTTTCATGCATCTTTTTCCGTTTTTTCTCTCTGCACATCGATTTCGCTTTTCTCCTCTCAGTTGTATAGTTACTTTTATTTTGCTCATTTGAATTTTTAAGTGCACATAATCTCGCTTGACCTCTTCTTTTTATGGCCTCTTCACACTCTGCATCGAACCAATTATTTTCCCTAGGCTTATTTTCTGCATGCAGTCTATTTTGCGATGCCCTTTGTATTATCTCTTCTATACTCTGCCACTTCTCATTAATATTACCTGAATTATCTACTCTTGATAATTCCTTCTCTACCTGCTGCTTGTACTGCTCCATTACTTTCTTATTTCGCATGACCCCTATACTCATTTTTTTTCTTCTAGCTGTTGATTTTCTACTAAGGAATGGTACGTTTTGTGAAACTTTAACTTCTACCATGAAGTGATCGGAATTTGCATCTGCACCTCTCCGGGATCTCACGTTTTTTATAGATCTGCTATGTTTGCTCTCGATTAGTACATGGTCTATTTGATTACACACCTGCCCATTCGGTGATAACCACGTTCCTTTATATATATATCCTTCCGTTGAAAGTGTGTGCTCATTATTCTCATCTGATGCTCACTTGCAAATTGAATTAGTAATTCCCCGTTTTCGTTGGTTACCTGGTGTTTACTAAATCCACCAGTCACATGTTTATATACTTCCTCATTTCCAATTTTAGCATTCAGATCCCCAATGATCATCTTGATATCATATCTGGGAATTAGGTTTAATATTCTTGATAGTTCGTCATATATTTCATTCTTTTCTTCTTCATCTTTTTCATTCGAGTGTGCATGCACATTAACAATGGTTATTTTTTTAATTTACATATTCTCTCGTTTATTGGAGTGAAATCTATTACTGACTCACTCAAATTCTTATGTACTGCGAAACCGGTTTCAAAGTATTTTGTCTCCCATCCACTGTTAAAAATAATATAATCCTCCATTTCTGTAATGCTATTTCCCTTTTGTTTTGTTTCCTGGAGAACGGCTAAATCTACCTTATATTTTTTAAACACCTTGGTCAAATTTTTATATGCTCCTTCTTCATTTGTCCCTTGTAAATTCCATGTTACCATTTTCAAGGTTTTAATTGTGTTATTCTTATTGACTGTTCGATTTCCATGTTCCTTTTGCTGTGTCGTTACCATGTTTCCCTTTTTTACTAAACCTTCAACTGGTTTTTTGGAGTCTGAAGTACCTCCCGCTCTTGCATTTCCAAGGCTTGCAGCTCTTCGTTCCATAAGTAATGTTCATTTTCCACCACCAGTTTGTTATAAAAAATTTTCACTGGTTTTCCATTTGTTCTTTCTTCTTTGGCTTTTTTCCTTATCTCGAGCTGCATTTTCCTCTCCTTTAGTGTGAGGTCATTATCAATATATATCTTTTTTCCTTTTAATTTACTTTTGTTTTTCATGATTTCGATCTTATCCTCGTAATTATCAATTTCAGCTACAATAATTGACTTAGCTCCATCCTTCCATTTGTTCATTATTGCTGCTGATTCTACTTTACAATTTACCTTTAATTCTTTTTCTAACAGTAGATCAATAGCTTTTTTGGGTTTCTCTCCTTCCGTTGCAAGTCCTCGTATTACTATGTTATTCCTCCTACTTTTCCTGTCGTTTTGTTCTACCTCTTTCCGTAACATGCCGATTTCATTTTTTAATTCCTTCCTTTCTTCTTCCCACTCTGCTTTCTTTTTCTCCAATTCTTTTTTTAGGTTTTCAATTGTTTCATTATTTTTGTTTATACCTTGCTTGAGTTCCTTGTGGTTTTTATTCATACTTTCCCTCATTTCATTCACTACTCCAGACAGTGATTTCATTAATTCCTTCAGTTCTTCCATTTCGTATCTGTTTGTTTCTTTTTCAGGAGATCTTCTTACCTTACGACTTTTACTAAACACTCTACTGCGCTCTGTCTCCCCTTCTTCTTCTTCTCTGTTTCTCTTTTCGATTGAATCACTTCGGATTCTGAATTGTTTATTCATAACACTCTTGTCGACGCCACTGCCCAGCTACTTAATGCGCATGCGCTTACTGCTGCTAGCGACAAGATTTTCAGCCGACTACTTACTTTCAGTCAAGGTTACCTACGACACTTTAAGATAATTCACTTTATATTTATTTTGTACCTTACAAACCCGGATTTTTTTTTACTTGACTGCGGTTTAGACACTATTCTTTTCCACTAAATCACTTATATCCAAATTAGCTCTGTAATTCCTTATGATATTGGTTATATTACAGGAGCTTACTTTTACACATGTATTCTATACACAACTTCACATCATCGCCTTAAAACTGCGAATAGCACTCTAAAAACACGGAATATGATGTTTTTGGTGCTAGATTCTGCCATATAACGCACTTTTGAAGCAAAATCTTGCTTCTGAGCAGATTAACAGAGTCAAAAAATTCTCAACGAGACTCAGAAAAAACGCTGATAACGCGCTGGAAACGCAAAATTTTGTGCATTTGAGGACGGATTCATGCGTATTATGTTGTATTGGGTAGGTTGATGTGATTTGCGATACTTTGGAACTGCTCAGAATGTGGTAATTTTGACTTATTTCAAACTTCATATAACTGCAGATAGCGCTCTGAAAACACGGAATATGATGTTTTTGTTGATAGATTCATACATACTATGAGGTCCTTAATCGGAAAATGATCTTTTTGATTGTGAAAATCTGCGCGGAAAAGCGTGATTTCGACTTTCTCCAGAGCTAGTAAAACTGCGAATAGCACTCTAAAAACACGAAATATGATGTATTTGGTGCTAGATTCTGCCATATAACGCACTTTTGAAGCAAAATCATGCTTCTGAGCAGATTAACAGAGTCAAAAAATTCTCAACGAGACTCAGAAAAAACGCTGATAAATCGCTGGAAACGCCGAATTTTGTGCATTTGAGGACGGATTCATGCGTATTATGTTGTATTGGATAGATTAATGTGATTTGCGATACTTTGAAACTGCTCAGAATGTGGTAATTTTGACTTATTTCAAACTTCATATAACTGCAGATAGCGCTCTGAAAACCACGGAATATGATGTTTCTGTTGATAGATTCATACATATAATGAGGTCCTGAATAGGAATATGAACTTTTGATTGTGGAAATCTGCGCGGGAAAGCGTGATTTCGACTTATTCCAAAGTTTGTAAAACTGCGAATAGCACTCTAAAAACACGAAATATGATGTATTCGGTGCTAGATTCTGCCATATCACGCACTTTTGAAGCAAAATCTTACTTCTGAGCAGATTTACAGAGTCAAAAAATTCTCAAAGAGACTGAGAAAAAACGCTGATTACTCGCTGGAAACGCAAAATTTTGTGCATTTGGGAACGGATTCATGCGTATTATGTTGTATTGGATAGATTTATGTGATTTGCGATACTTTGAAACTGCTCAGAATGTGGTAATTTTGACTTATTTCAAACTTCATATAACTGCAGATAGCGCTCTGAAAACAAGGAATATGATGTTTTTGTTGATAGATTCATACATATTATGAGGTCCTTAATCGGAATATGATCTTTTTGATTGTGAAAATCTGCGCGGGAAAGCGTGATTTCGACTTTTTCAAAAGCTTGTAAAACTGCGAATAGCACTCTAAAAACACGAAATATGATGTATTTATTGCTAGATTCTGCCATATAACGCACTTTCGAAGCAAAATCATGCTTCTGAGCAGATTAACAGAATTGAAAAAATTCTCAACGAGACTCAGAAAAAACGCTGATAACTCGCTGGAAACGCAAAATTTTGTGCATTTGAGGACGAATCTTTGCGTATTATGTTGTATTGGATAGATTTATGTGATTTGCGATACTTTGAAACTGCTCAGAATGTAGTAATTTTGACTTATTTCAAACTTCATATAACTGCAGAAAGCGCTCTGAAACCACGGAATATGTTTTTGTTGATAGAATCATACATATTATGAGGTCCTGAATAGGAATATAAACTTTTTGATTGTGAAACTCTGCGCGGAAAAGCGTGATTTCGACTTATTCCAAAGTTTGTAAAACTGCGAATAATAATAATAAATAATAATATATCAGCACGGCAGGCCAAGATGGCCCATGGCTTCTTTTACAATGTAACGCCACTGTATTCTATTTGGCACTTTGTTCTGCCAATCCTTAATTTCTAATATGTCTATGTCCTTTAAAACTGCACTTTTCCATTTTTCCCTCGGTCTTCCTCTCTTCCTCCGCGAAGTAATTCCTCTTTCGAACACCTTACTTACTGCTCTATTCTTCGGCAACCTTGCCACATGACCAAACCAGCGTAACCTTTGCGCTTTTATTACTTCCACTATACCCGGTTCACCAAATAGGTCCCTCACTTCTTTATTTGTTCTCCTATACCATTGGTCACCGATTCTTTTTCCCCCAAATATTTTCCTCAAAACCTTTCTTTCCCACACTTCTAGTTCAATTTGCACATCTTTATTTAAAACCCACAACTCACAACTGTATGAAACTGTTGGTCTTATAACCGATTTGTAAATTTTAAGCTTAGCACTTCTCGATATGTTCCTATTCCGTAGTATTTTGAGCAATTGACCCACGCACTTTGACCCCTTAACTTTGCGTATCGTTATTTCCGCTTGTTCCCTATTGTCATTCGCTATTAGTACCCCTAGGTAATTAAATTGCACTACTTCCTCAAATTTGTATCTCCTTCTGTGATCTGTTTCAATCTCCAAATTCGCTCCATCTTTTTTATCGCCATTTCTTAACACCATATATTTTGTTTTATTTTCATTAATTACCAAGCCCACTATTTTTTCTGCATTCTTTAATTTTTTAAACACTTCTTTCATTTCTCTTTTTGTTCGGGTTATTATGGTGATATCGTCAGCATATGCCAAAATTTGGTGCTTGTGATGATATATTGTACCATTTGTATGAAGATTACTTGTTCTTAAAACCCATTCCAGGATCAGATTAAACAGGATTGGTGACAAGGGATCACCTTGTCTTAAACCTCTATTCACTGCGAAGCTTTCAGAAGAAACACCATCAACCAGAACTTTACAGTTTGTGTTCAAAAGTGACATTCTAACTAATCTTATCAATTTTTCGGGTATTCTAAAAGCCCGTAGTATGCTGCATAGGGTGCCTCTATTTACCGTATCATAAGCCTGCTTGAAGTCTATGAATAGCATGTGGGCCGCTAAATTATGTTCATAACTATTTTCCATTATCTGCTTTATGGTAAATATCTGATCGACTGTGGATCTGTTCCTCCTAAATCCAGCTTGATAGTCCCCTAAATGCTCTTCTATCACATCTTTTAATCGATTTCTCAAACAGGTTGCGAGTATTTTATATGTTACATCCAGTAAGGTTATACCCCTATAGTTACCACAGATAGATTCATCACCTTTTTCAAATAACGGATATATTAGGGCTTCACTCCATCTTTCTGGCATTGTTTCGTTTTTCCACACATCTTTTATTATTTCATATAATTTGCTCTGTAATTGGTCTCCTCCCATTTTAATTATTTCAGCCGTTACTCCGTTTTCTCCTGGACTTTTTCCATTTTTTAAATTTTTCATTATTCCTTGAATCTCTTCTGATTTTGGTGTGTCACTGTCCGCTTCCTCGCCCGTACTTCCATACATATTAACTTCTTCTACACTTCTGTGGTTTATATCTTGCTCTGCAACATCTTCATTCAGGATTTCTTGAAAATATTCTGCCCATCTTTTTACCTTTCCTTCCCCAGTTACCAGTTCGTTATCCTTACTTTTGCAGTATATTTGTTTTGGTTTATACCCATTTTTGTTCTTTTTCACTTCTTGATAGAAATTTCTAATTTCCTCATTCTTGTAATTCGATTCTAGAGCTAACAGATTTTCATGCATCTTTTTCCGTTTTTTCTCTCTGCACATCGATTTCGCTTTTCTCCTCTCAGTTGTATAGTTACTTTTATTTTGCTCATTTGAATTTTTAAGTGCACATAATCTCGCTTGACTTCTTCTTTTTATGGCCTCTTCACACTCTGCATCGAACCAATTATTTTCCCTAGGCTTATTTTCTGCATGCAGTCTATTTTGCGATGCCCTTTGTATTATCTCTTCTATACTCTGCCACTTCTCATTAATATTACCTGAATTATCTACTCTTGATAATTCCTTCTCTACCTGCTGCTTGTACTGCTCCATTACTTTCTTATTTCGCATGACCCCTATACTCATTTTCTTTCTTCTAGCTGTTGATTTTCTACTAAGGAATGGTACGTTTTGTGAAACTTTAACTTCTACCATGAAGTGATCGGATTTTGCATCTGCACCTCTCCGGGATCTCACGTTTTTTATAGATCTGCTATGTTTGCTCTCGATTAGTACATGGTCTATTTGATTACACACCTGCCCATTCGGTGATAACCACGTTCCTTTATATATATATCTTTCCGTTGAAAGTGTGTGCTCATTATTCTCATCTGATGCTCACTTGCAAATTGAATTAGTAATTCCCCGTTTTCGGTGGTTACCTGGTGTTTACTAAATCCACCAGTCACATGTTTATATACTTCCTCATTTCCAATTTTAGCATTTAGATCCCCAATGATCATCTTGATATCATATCTGGGAATTAGGTTTAATATTCTTGATAGTTCGTCATATATTTTATTCTTTTCTTCTTCATCTTTTTCATTCGAGTGTGCATGCACATTAACAATGGTTATTTTTTTAATTTACATATTCTCTCGTTTATTGGAGTGAAATCTATTACTGACTCACTCAAATTCTTATGTACTGCGAAACCAGTTTCAAAGTATTTTGTCTCCCATCCACTGTTAAAAATAATATAATCCTCCATTTCTGTAATGCTATTTCCCTTTTGTTTTGTTTCCTGGAGAACGGCTAAATCTACCTTATATTTTTTAAACACCTTGGTCAAATTTTTATATGCTCCTTCTTCATTTGTCCCTTGTAAATTCCATGTTACCATTTTCAAGGTTTTAATTGTGTTATTCTTATTGACTGTTCGATTTCCATGTTCCTTTTGCTGTGTCGTTACCATGTTTCCCTTTTTTACTAAACCTTCAACTGGTTTTTTGGAGTCTGAAGTACCTCCCGCTCTTGCATTTCCAAGGCTTGCAGCTCTTCGTTCCATAAGTAATGTTCATTTTCCACCACCAGTTTGTTATAAAAAATTTTCACTGGTTTTCCATTTGTTCTTTCTTCTTTGGCTTTTTTCCTTATCTCGAGCTGCATTTTCCTCTCCTTTAGTGTGAGGTCATTATCAATATATATCTTTTTTTCTTTTAATTTACTTTTGTTTTTCATGATTTCGATCTTATCCTCGTAATTATCAATTTCAGCTACAATAATTGACTCAGCTCCATCCTTCCATTTGTTCATTATTGCTGCTGATTCTACTTTACAATTTACCTTTAATTCTTTTTCTAACAGTAGATCAATAGCTTTTTTGGGTTTCTCTCCTTCCGTTGCAAGTCCTCGTATTACTATGTTATTCCTCCTACTTTTCCTGTCGTTTTGTTCTACCTCTTTCCGTAACATGCCGATTTCATTTTTTAATTCCTTCCTTTCTTCTTCCCACTCTGCTTTCTTTTTCTCCAATTCTTTTTTTAGGTTTTCAATTGTTTCATTATTTTTGTTTATACCTTGCTTGAGTTCCTTGTGGTTTTTATTCATACTTTCCCTCATTTCATTCACTACTCCAGACAGTGATTTCATTAATTCCTTCAGTTCTTCCATTTCGTATCTGTTTGTTTCTTTTTCAGGAGATCTTCTTACCTTACGACTTTTACTAAACACTCTACTGCGCTCTGTCTCCCCTTCTTCTTCTTCTCTGTTTCTCTTTTCGATTGAATCACTTCGGATTCTGAATTGTTTATTCATAACACTCTTGCCGACGCCACTGCCCAGCTACTTAATGCGCATGCGCTTACTGCTGCTAGCGACAAGATTTTCAACCGACTACTTACTTTCAGTCAAGGTTACCTACGACACTTTAAGATAATTCACTTTATATTTATTTTGTACCTTACAAACCCGGATTTTTTTTTACTTGACTGCGGTTTAGACACTATTCTTTTCCACTAAATCACTTATATCCAAATTAGCTCTGTAATTCCTTATGATATTGGTTATATTACAGGAGCTTACTTTTACACATGTATTCTATACACAACTTCACATCATCGCCTTAAAACTGCGAATAGCACTCCAAAAACACGGAATATGATGTTTTTGGTGCTAGATTCTGCCATATAACGCACTTTTGAAGCAAAATCTTGCTTCTGAGCAGATTTACAGAGTCAAAAATCTCTCAACGAGACTCAGAAAAAACGCTGATAACTCGCTGGAAACGCAAAATTTTGTGCATTTGAGAACGGATTCATGCGTTTTATGTTGTATTGGATAGATTTATGTGATTTGCGATACTTTGAAACTGCTCAGAATGTGGTAATTTTGACTTATTTCAAACTTCATATAACTGCAGATAGCGCCCTGAAACCACGGAATATGATGTTTCTGTTGATAGATTCATACATATTATGAGGTCCTAAAAAGGAATATTAACTTTTTGATTGTGAAAATCTGCGCGGAAAAGCGTGATTTTGACTTATTCCAAAGTTTGTAAAACTGCGAATGGCACTCTAAAAACACGGAATATGATGTATTTGGTGCTAGATTCTGCCATATAAAGCACTTTTGAAGCAAAATCTTACTTCTGAGCAGATTTACAGAGTCAAAAATTTCTCAACGAGACTCAGAAAAAACGCTGATAACTCGCTGGACAGGCAGAATTCTGTGCGTTTGAGGACAGATTCATGCGTATTATGTTGTATTGGATAGATTTATGTGGTTTGCGATACTTTGAAACTGCTCAGAATGTGGTAATTTTGACTTATTTCAAACTCTATATAACTGCAGATAGCGCTCTTATAACACGGAATATGATGTTTTTTTTGATAGATCCATACAAATTATGAGGTCCTGAATAGGAATATGAACTTTTTGATTGTGAAAATCTGCGCGTAAATCCGTGATTTCGACTCATTCCAAAGTTTGTAAAACTGCGAATAGCACTCTGAAAACACGAAATATGATGTATTTGGTGCTAGATTCTGCCATATAACGCACTTTTGAAGCAAAATCTTGCTTCTGAGCAGATTTACAGAGTCAAAAAATTCTCAACGAGACTGAGAAAAAACGCTGATAACTCGCTAGAAACGCAAAATTCAGTGCATTTGGGGACGAATTCATACGTATCATGTTGTACTGGATAGATTTATGTGATTTGCGATACTTTGAAACTGCTCAGAATGTGGTAATTTTGACTTATTTCAAACTTCATATAACTGCAGATAGCGCTCTGAAAACACGGAATATGATGTTTTTGTTTATAGGTTCATACATATTATGAGGTCCCTAATCGGAATATGTACTCTTTCATTGTGAAGATCTATGCGGAAGAGCGTGATTTCGACTTATTCCAAAGTTTGTGAAACTGCAAATAGAACTCTAAATACACAAAATATGATGTATTTGGTGCTACATTCTGCCATATAACGCACTTTTGAAGCAAAATCTTGCTTCTGAGCAGATTTACAAAGTCAGTAATTTCTCAACGAGACTTAGAAAAAACGCTGATAACTCGCTGGAAACCGCAGAATTTTGTGCATTTGAGGACGGATTCATGCGTTTTATGTTGTATTGGATAGATTTATGTGATTTGCGATACTTTGAAACTGCTCAGAATGTGGTAATTTTGACTTATTTCATACTTCATAAAACTGCA
The DNA here is from genome assembly GCA_963989225.1 of Dromius quadrimaculatus. Taxonomy (NCBI): domain Eukaryota; kingdom Metazoa; phylum Arthropoda; class Insecta; order Coleoptera; family Carabidae; genus Dromius; species Dromius quadrimaculatus. The sequence goes on from CAXDIG010000224.1 coordinate 102,647, forward strand.
GATAGCGCTCTGAAAACACGGAATATGATGTTTTTGTTGATGGATTCATACATATTATGAGGTCCTGAATAGGAATATGAACTTTTTGATTGTACAAATCTGCGCGGAAAAGCGTGATTTCGACTTATTCCAAAGTTTGTAAAACTGGGAATAGCTCTCTAAAAACACGAAATATGATGTATTTGGTGCTAGATTCTGCCATACAACGCACTTTTGAAGCAAAATCTTGCTTCTGAGCAGATTTACAGAGTCAAAAATTTCTCAACGAGACTCAGAAAAAACGCTGATAACTCGCTGGAAACGCAGAATTTTGTGCATTTGAGGACGGATTCATGCGTATTATGTTGTATTGGGAAGGTTTATGTTATTTGCGATACTTTGAAACTGCTCAGAATGTGTTAATTTTGACCTATTTCAAACTTCATATAACTGCAGATAGCGCTCTGAAAACACATAATATGATGTTTTTGTTGATGGATTCATACAAATTATAAGTTCCTGAATAGGAATATAAATTTTTTGATTGTAAAAATCTGCGCGGAAAAGCGTGATTTCGACTTAATCCAAAGTTTGCAAAACTGCGAATAGCTCTCTAAAAAACACGAAATATGATGTATTAGGTGCTAGATTCTGCCATATAATGCACTGTTGAAGCAAAATCTTGCTTCTGAGCAGATTCACAGAGTCAAAAATTTCTCAACGAGACTCAGAAAAAACGCTGATAACTCACTGGAAACGCAAAATTTTGTGCATTTGAGGACGGATTCATGCGTATTATGTTGTATTGGATAGATTTATGTGATTTTGCGATACTTTGAAACTGCTCAGAATGTGGTAATTTTGACTTATTTCAAACTTCATATAACTGCTGATAGCGCTCTGAAAACACGGAATATGATGTTTTTGTTGATAGATTCATACATATTATGAGGTCCTGAATAGGAATATGAACTTTTTGATTGTGAAAATCTGCGCGGAGAAGCGTGATTTCGACTTATTCCAAAGTTTGTAAAACTGCGAATAGCACTCTAAAAAACACTAAATATGATGTATTTGGTGTTAGATTCTGCCATATAACGCACTTTTGAAGCAAAATTCTGCTTTTGAGCAGATATGCAGAGTCAAAAATTTATCAACGAGACTCGGAAAATGATGTTCTTGTTGATAGATTCTGTGACGAAGTGATATAACAGCGACATAAGTTATTGTGAGAACGCCGCTAGCTCAGTGGTAGCATGATCGACTACGAATGCATGTATCCAGAGTTCGAATCACGACCTATTCAATGTTCACTTTTTTATTTTTTATTCTGGCAATCGTTCGGCTGTTCAACAAGTTCAGATTCATTTAATTAAAATTCAATTAGGAAATGGGTATAAAACGAGCGCCGTTAGCTTGTAGAAGGCAGAGTCAGTGAACGGCTCAAAGTGTACAGATCGTGGTCCTCCTGATCAGTACCTGAGAAGTCCGCTGATATCGCTTGAGAGAACCTTCCTCCTGATAGCCGTGGTTCTTTTGGCAATCGTTCCGTCTCCGGTGCTAGCGTCAGCCGTGGTTCTCCTGGCAGTCGTCTAGTACGTTCCTCCTGATCGCCGTGGTTCTCCTGGCAATCGTTCCTTCCCTGATGCTAGCGACAGCTGTGGTTTTCCTGGCAGTCGTCTAGGACGTTCCTCCTGATAGCCGTGGTTCTCCTGGCAATCATCCCCTCCCTGGTGCTAGCGGCAGCCGTGGTTTTTCTGGCAGTCGTCTAGGACATCCCTTCTGGTAGCCGTGGCTTTCCTGGCAACCCCATACCAATCCTGTTCTACCGCACTAGTGACTACCGTGGTTCTCCTGGTGATCAGCTAGAGTATCCTTTGGAGGTCTGACAACCGTGGCCCTCCTGGAAGTCAGTACCACCGTTACCGACATACCCGCCGCCGTAGATTCGAATATCACCGCAAATTGTCACCGCAAAAAATTCACCGGATGAATGACCGCTTTGTTGAAATATTTTTGTTTTTTTCACGCCATTGTTGCATTTTCTATTGTACAATTATCCAGTTTTTTTTCGTTACTTCAAGATTTTATTCGCTATTGCAATTTTTTCTATTTTCAATAATAAATAATAATTTAGTTTACAAGTACACCGCTATTAATTTATTTGTGTACCCTTGAAACTCCTGGCCCTCCTCCACTGCAGCAAACACCTAGGCTTCCTTTTTTTTAGTGTTCCGCCGCCGAATAAAAACCCGACTTTACCGCAGAAGGCGCCCGAGCAAAAGCAACCAGGGAACACTGGACAAAAGGTAGAGTGTTCGTACCGTCCGGCATAAGGCTCGGAAGGGACGTCACAAATTGGCGCCCGAACAGGGACTCTTTGAGAAGCGAATACAGATGCAACAATGACAGACGGCACGCCGCTTGAAGATAAAACAAAACTCTCGGTTGCATGGGTCTACGAGCTGAAGAAGGATGAGCTTCAGACAAGATTAGAAGAATTAGGCCAAGATGCGACGGGTACGACGGAAGAGCTCCGAAAGAGAATGGTAGCGTTCGTACGTGCTCTCCACCAAGACGCTACTGATTCAGACGCAAGTAAGAAGAAAACTTCTACCGATTATCTTCCAGTGGCAGAATCTCCTACACCTGTCCATATTTGCGAAACCGTACGTGAATGGGGCGTACACTTTGACGGAAAAAACTGATCCGATTTCATTCCTCGAGCGTGTAGAGGCCGAATGGAATCATTGGTCGGAATTTTTAAGAGACTTCAAAGAATTTTATATTGGCACCGATCACTTGTTCCGCTTGGAGGAACAAATAAACCAACGACGTCAAAAAGACGGAGAACGAGGACGGGACTACGTCACAGACATAAGGACGTTGATTCGCCGCTACGGTAAAATGACGGCAGAACAAAAGGTATTTCGAATATTCACAAATCTTCTACCGGAATACCGACAATATATTCGGCGTCGCGACGCGACGAATATACGCGACTTGCTGAAGGAGATTGAAGAATACGAGCTTTTGCAACAAGAGCTGCGGCCGTTCCGTGCAGCTAAACTTCACGCTGTAGAAACAGTACCGTTGCAAGCGATGCAAGCCGACGCCAAAGTTCAGTGCTGGCGCTGTGGCGACTATGGTCATTTCCGTTCAGGGTGCCGCAACAAACCCAAACTATTCTGCTCACGCTGCAATAAGCAAGGTACACTTACCAGAGATTGCAGTTGTACTGAGCAAGGAAGAGCTGCCGAGCTACCGGTCCTGGAAGACAGTCGAGTTCGCGATAATAGACTGTTTGTGGACGTCGTCATTAAGGGCAGGCAGTACAAGGCATTGATAGACACAGGTGCAATGCAATCTTTTCTTAATGCTGGCGTTGCCAAGAAACTGACAGACGGTCGAAGTCGTCTGCAACCAGCTATGTATCCCAAAGTTCAACTGGCCGACGGCACCATAGTGCCCTCACATGGCACACTAACCTTGGGCTGTGCTATAAAAGGCGTATGGAGAAAACTCGGATTCCAAAGCCTGACCAACCGGACCAGCACTATTATTCTGGGTATGGACGCCATTCAGGAGTTTGGAATGATGATAGACGCAGCAACAAACGAAGTTTATGTTCAACCATCCATGTCCAGCGTACCGCTTTGCATGGTTGAACCTCGAAAAGCAAGCAAGGGTCCGACACCTACTGATCAACTGGCCCAAAAATACCGCCAGCACCGCCGTTATTATACCCAACCAGTTGGGTCACCCCTCAACCATGCCTGCCGACCCAGTGCCCATCGGCAGTCATATCAGAAACCTGCAACCGCCACGAAACCGACCCTCAAGTCAAAGAAGCTGCCGAAACCTGAAATGTCAAAAACTCTTGAGGGTATAAAGCCGTTGTTGGCTCAGTGCCCACAATCGAGACCATTCCCCAGGCCGCCAAGTCTGCCACAAAGGGCAGTGGATGAGAAATCGGCGACGGCCCCAGCTATCACAAACTCCTATCCCCGTGATGATGCGATCCACCAGCTCGACAACCCCCATAATGTCGTCAATCAACATGCATCCACCGTCAAGATGTTCCCTGCCAGGCACCCAGCGACGGATCCGGATCTTGATGTCACGACCTGGATGCGGCGTTCGGTGGACAACCGTCATCGACCCTACCGCACCACGAGCTCCCAGGAAGCGCAAGGCGAAGAAGAGGCCCAGTGTTTCCCAAACTGAACAGTGTCCCCCTGGACTGAAAGTGGTGTGCTATTAGTGAGTATATGTGTGTTCGGATTTTGGTAACCGCTTAGTCTGTAAGCTTTGACTGTTTAGTTTATAAGTCTGAGAATTTGATTGTTGTCAAGTATTTCTAAGTTTGTTCTCTAGATTTATAGGTTTTGTTGAAAAAATATTTACCTGTAAAATATTTTCTTGGTAAGTCAGGGGAGGATGTGACGAAGTGATATAACAGCGACATAAGTTTTATAAGAACGCCGCTAGCTCAGTGGTAGCATGATCGACTACGAATGCATGTATACAGAGTTCGAATCACGACCTATTCAATATTCACTTTTTTATTTTTTATTCTGGCAATCGTTCGGCTGTTCAACAAGTTCAGATTCATTTAATTAGAATTCAATCAAGAAATGGGTATAAAACGAGCGCCGTTAGCCTGTAGAAGGCAGAGTCAGTGAACGGCTCAAAGTGTACAGATCGTGGTCCTCCTGATCAGTACCTGAGAAGTCCGCTGATATCGCTTGAGAGAACCTTCCTCCTGATAGCCGTGGTTCTTTTGGCAATCGTTCCGTCTCCGGTGCTAGCGTCAGCCGTGGTTCTCCTGGCAGTCGTCTAGTACGTTCCTCCTGATCGCCGTGGTTCTCCTGGCAATCGTTCCTTCCCTGATGCTAGCGACAGCTGTGGTTTTCCTGGCAGTCGTCTAGGACGTTCCTCCTGATAGCCGTGGTTCTCCTGGCAATCATCCCCTCCCTGGTGCTAGCGGCAGCCGTGGTTTTTCTGGCAGTCGTCTAGGACATCCCTTCTGGTAGCCGTGGCTTTCCTGGCAACCCCATACCAATCCTGTCCTACCGCACTAGTGACTACCGTGGTTCTTCTGGTAGTCAGCTAGAGTATCCTTTGGAGGTCTGACAGCCGTGGCCCTCCTGGAAGTCAGTACCACCGTTACCGACATACCCGCCGCCGTAGATTCGAGTATCACCGCAAATTGTCACCGCAAAAGTTCACCGGATGAATGACCGCTTTGTTGAAATATTTTTGTTTGTTCACGCCATTGTTGCATTCTCTATTGTACAATTATTCAGTTTTTACGTTACACTGAGATTTCATTCGCTATTGCAATTTTTCTATTTTTAATAATAAATAATAATTTAGTTAACAAGTACACCGCTATTTATTTATTTGTGTACCCTTAAAACTCCTGACCCTTCTCCACTGCAGCGACCCCTAGGCTACCTTTTTTTTAGTGTTCCGCCGTCGAATAGAAACCCGACTTTACCGCAGAAGGCGCCCGAACAAAAGCAACCAGGGAACACTGGACAAAAGGTAGAGTGTTCGTACCGTCCGGCATAAGGCTCGGAAGGGACGTCACAATTCATACAAATTATGAGGTCCTGAATAGGAATATGAACATTTTGATTGTGAAAATCTGTGCGTAAAAGCGTGATTTCGACTTATTCCAAAGTTTGTAAAACTGCGAATAGCACTCTAAAAACACGAAATATGATGTATTTGGTGCTAGATTCTGCCATGTAACGCACTTTTGAAGCGAAATCTTGCTTCTGAGCAGATTTACAGAGTCAAAAAATTCTCAACGAGACTGAGAAAAAACGCTGATAACTCGCTAGAAACGCAAAATTTTGTGCACTTGAGGACGGATTCATACGTATTATGTTGTATTGGATAGAATTATGTGATTTGCGATACTTTGAGCCTGCCCAGAATGTGGTAATTTTGACTTATTTCAAACTTCATATAACTGCAGATAGCGCTCTGAAAACACGGAATATGATGTTTTTGGTAATAGATTCATACATACTATGAGATCCTGAATCGGAATATGAACTTTTTGATTGTGAAAATCTGCGCGGAAAAGCGTGATTTCGACTTATTCCAAAGTTTGTAAAACTGCGAATAGCACTCTAAAAACACAAAATATGATGTATTTGGTGCTAGATTCTGCCATATAACGCACTTTTGAAGCAAAATCTTGCTTCTGAGCAGATTTACAGAGTCAAAAATTTCTCAACGAGACTCAGAAAAAAACGCTGATAACTCGCTGGAAACGCGAAATTTTGTGCATTTGAGGACGGATTCATGCGTATTATATTGTATTGGATAGATTTATGTGATTTGCGATTCTTTGAAACTGCTCAGAATGTGGTAATTTTGACTTATTTCAAACTTCATATAACTGCAGATAGCGCTCTGAAACCACGGAATATGATGTTTCTGTTGATAGATTCATACATATTATGAGGTCCTGAATAGGAATATGAACTTTTGATTGTGGAAATCTGCTTGGAAAAGCGTGATATCGACTTATTCCAAAGTTTGTAAAACTGCGAATAGCACTCTAAAAACACGAAATATGATGTATATGGTGCTAGATTCTACCACATAACGCACTTTTGGAGCAAAATCTTGCTTCTGAGCAGATTTACAGAGTCAAAAATTTCTCAACGAGACTCAGAAAAAAACGCTGATAACTCGCTGTAAACGCAGAATTTTGTGCATTTGGGGACGGATTCATGCGTATTATGTTGTATTGGGTAGGTTTATGTGATTTGCGATACTTTGAAACTGCTCAGAATGTGGTAATTTTGACTTATTTCAAACTTCATATAACTGCAGATAGCGCTCTGAAAACACGGAATATGGTGTTTTTGTTAATAGATTCATACATATTATGAGGTCCTGAATAGGAATATGAACTTTTTGATTGTGAAAATCTACGCGGGGAAGCGTGATTTCGACTTATTCCAAAGTTTGTAAAACTGCGAATAGCACTCTAAAACCACGAAATATGATGTATCTGGTGCTAGATTCTGCCATATAACGCACTTTTGAAGCAGAATTTAGCTTCTGAGCAGATTTACAGGGTCAAAAATATCTCAACGAGCCTCTGAAATAACGCTGATAACTTGCTGGAAACGCAGAATTTTGTGCATTTGAAGACGGATTCATGCGTATTATGTTGTATTGGATAGATTTATATGATTTGCGATACTTTGAAACAGCTCAGAATGTGGTAATTTTGACTTATTTCAAACTTCATATAACTGCAGATAGCGCTCTGAAAACACATGATATTATGTTTCTGTTGATAGATTCTTACATATTATGAGGTCCTGAATAGGAATATGAACTTTTTTATTGTGAAAATCTACGCGAGAAAGCGTGATTTCGACTTATTCCAAAGTTTGCAAAACTGCGAATAGCACTCTAAAAAACACGAAATATGATGTATTTGGTGCTAGATTCTGCCATATAACGCACTTTTGAAGCAGAATTTAGCTTCTGAGCAGATTTACAAAGTCAAAAATATCTCAACGAGCCTCAGAAATAACGCTGATAACTTGCTGGAAACGCAAAATTTTGTGCATTTGGGGACGGATTAATGCGTATTATGTTGTATTGGATAGATTTATGTGATTTGCGATACTTTGAAACCGCTGAGAATGTGGTAATTTTGACTTATTTCAAACTTCATATAACTGCAGATAGCGCTCTGAATACACGGAATATGATGTTTTTGGTGATGGATTCATACATATTATGAGGTCCTGAAGAGGAATATGAACTTTTTGATTGAGAAAATCTGCGCGGAAAAGCGTGATTTCGACTTATTCCAAAGTTTGCGAAACTGCGAATAGCTCTCTAAAAACACGAAATATGATGTATTTGGTGCTAGATTCTGCCATATGACGCACTTTTGAAGCTAAATCTTACTTCTGAGCAGATTTACAGAGTCAAAAATTTTTCAACGAGATTCAGAAAAAGCGCTGATAACTCGCTAGGATCACAAAATTTTGTGCATTTGAGGACGAATTCATGCGTATTATGTTGTATTGGATAGATTTATGTGATTTGCAATACTTTAAAGCTGCTCAGAATGTGGTGATTTTGACTTATTTCAAACTTCATTTAACTGCAGATAGCGCTCTGAAAACACGGAATATGATGTTTTTGTTGATAGATTCATACATATTATGAGATCCTGAATGGGAATATGAACTTTTTGATTGTGAAAATCTGCGCGGAAAAGCGTGATTTCGGCTTATTCCAAAGTTAGTAAAACTGCGAATAGCTCTCTAAAAACACGAAATATGATGTATTTGGTGCTAGATTCTGCCATACGACGCACTTTTGAAGCAGAGCGCTTCTGAGCAGATTTACAAAGTCAAAAATTTCTCAACGAGACTCAGAAAAAACGCTGATAACTCGCTGCAAACGCAGAATTTTGTGCATTTGAGGACGGATTCATGCGTATTATGTTGTATTGGGTAGGTGCATGTGATTTGCGATACTTTGGAACTGCTCAGAATGTGGTAAATTTGACTTATTTCAAACTTCATATAACAGCAGATAGCGCTCTGAAAACACATAATATGATGTTTTTGTTGATAGATTCATACATATTATGAGGTCCTGAATAGGAATATGAACTTTTTGATTGTGAAAATCTACGCGGGAAAGTGTGATTTCGGCTTATTCAAAAGTTTGTAAAACTGCGAATAGCACTCTAAAAACACGTAATATGATGTATTTGGTGCTAGATTCTGCCATATAACGCACTTTTGAAGCAGAATTTAGCTTCTGAGCAGATTTACAAAGTCAAAAATATCTCAATGAGACTCAGAAATAACGCTGATAACTTGCTGGAAACGCAAAATTTTGTGCATTTGGGGACGGATTCATGCGTATTATGTTGTATTGGATAGATTTATGTGATTTGCGATACTTTGAAACTGCTCAGAATGTGGTAATTTTGACTTATTTCAAACTTCATATAACTGCAGATAGCGCTCTAAATACACGGAATATGATGTTTTTGTTGATGGATTCATACATATTATGAGGTCCTGAATAGGAATATGAACTTTTTGATTGTGAAAATCTGCGCGGAAAAGCGTGATTTCGACTTATTCCAAAGTTTGCGAAACTGCGAATAGCTCTCTAAAAACACGAAATATGATGTATTTGATGCTAGATTCTGCCATATAACGCACTTTTGAAGCAAAATCTTACTTCTGAGCAGATTTACAGAGTCAAAAATTACTCAACGAGACTAACAAAAAACGCTGATAACTCACTGGAAACGAAAAATTTTGTGCATTTGAGGACGGATTCATGCGTATTTTGTTGTATTGGATAGATTTATGTGATTTGCGATACTTTGAAACTGCTCAGAATGTGGTAATTTTGACTTATTTCAAACTTTATATAACTGCTGATAGCGCTCTGAAAACACGGAATATGATGTTTTTGTTGATAGATTCATACATATTATGAGGTCCTTAATCGGAATATGATCTTTTTGATTGTGAAAATCTGCGCGGAAAAGCGTGATTCCGACTTATTCCAAAGTTTGGAAAACTGCGAATAGCACTCTAAAAACACGAAATATGATGTATTTGGTGCTGGATTCTGCCATATAACGCACTTTTGAAGCAAAATCTTGCTTCTGAGCAGATTTACAGAGTCAAAAATTTCTCAACGAGACTCAGAAAAAACGCTTATAACTCGCTGGCAACGCAAAATTTTGTGCATTTGAGGACGGATTCATGCGTACTATGTTGTATTGGATAGATTTATGTGATTTGCGATACTTTGAAACTGCTCAGACAGTGGTAATTTCGACTTATTTCATACTTCATATAACCGCAGATAGCGCTCTGAAAACACGGAATATGATGTTTTTGTTCATAGATTCATACATATTATAAGGTCCTGAATAGGAATATGAACTTTTTGATTGTGAAAATCTGCGCGGAAAAGCGTGATTCCGACTTATTCCAAAGTTTGTAAAACTGCGAATAGCACTCTAAAAACACGAAAAATGATGCATTGGTGCTAGATTCTGCCATATAACGCACTTTCGAAGCAAAATCTTGCTTCTGAGCAGATTTACAGAGTCAAAAATTTCTCAACGAGACTCAGAAAAAACGCTGATAACTCGCTGGAAAAGCGAAATTTTGTACGTTTGAGGACAGATTTATGCGTATTATGTTGTATTGGATAGATTTATGTGATTTGCGATACTTTGAAACTGCTCAGAATGTGATAATTTTGACTTTTTTTAAACTCCATATAACTGCAGATAGCGCTCTGAAAACACGGAATATGATGTTTTTGTTGATAGATTCTTACATATTATGAGGTCCTGAATAGGAATATGAATTTTTTGATTGTGAAAATCTGCGCGGAAAAGCGTGATTTCGACCTATTCCAAAGTTTGTAAAACTGCGAATAGCACTCTAAAAACACGAAATATGATGTATTTGGTGCTAGATTCTGCCATACAACGCACTTTGGAGCAAAATCTTGCTTCTGAGCAGATTTACAGAGTCAAAAAATTCTCAACGAGACTGAGAGAAAACGCTGATAACTCGCTGGAAACGCAGAATTTTGTGCATTTGAGGACGGATTCATGCGTATTATGTTGTATTGGATAGATTTATGTGATTTGCGATACTTTGAAACCGCTGAGAATGTGGTAATTTTGACTTATTTCAAACTTCATATAACTGCAGATAGCGCTCTGAAAACACGGGATATGATGTTTTTGTTGATTGATTCATACATATTATGAGGTCCTGAATACAAATATGAACTTTTTGATTGTGAAAATCTACGCGGAAAAGTGTGATTTCGACATATTCCAAAGTTTGTAGAACTGCGAATAGCACTCTAAAAACACGGAATATGATGTATTTGGTGCTAGGTTCTGCCATATAACGCATTTCTGAAGCAAAATCTTGCTTCTGAGCAGATTTACAGGATCAAAAATTTCTCAACGAGACTCAGAAAAAACGCTGATCACTCGCTGGAAACACAAAATTTTGTGCATTTGAGGACGGATTCATGCGTATTATGTTGTATTGGATAGATTTATGTGATTTGCGATACTTTGAAACCGCTGAGAATGTTGTAATCTTGACTTATTTCAAACTTCATATAACTGCAGATAGCGCTCTGAAAACACGAGATATGATGTTTTTGTTGATGGATTCATACATATTATGAGGTCCTGAATAGAAATATGAACTTTTTGATTGTGAAAATCTGCCCGGGAAAGCGTGAATTCGACTTATTCCAAAGTTTGTAAAACTGCAAATAGCACTTTAAAAACACAAAATATGATGTATTTGGTGCTAGATTCTGCCATATAACGCATTTCCGAAGCAAAATCTTGCTTCTGAGCAGATTTACAGAATCAAAAATTTCTCAACGAGACTCAGAAAAAACGCTGATAACTCGCTGGAAACGCAAAATTTTGTGCATTCAAGGACAGATTCATGCGTATTATGTTGTATTGGATAGATTTATGTGATTTGCGATACTTTGAAACCGCTGAGAATGTGGTAATTTTGTTTTATTTCAAACTTCATATAACTGCAGATAGCGCTCTGAAAACACGAGATATGATGTTTTTGTTGATGGATTCATACATATTATGAGGTCCTGAATAGGAATATGAACTTTTTAATTGTGAAAATCGGCGCGGAAAAGCGTGATTTCGACTCATTCCAAAGTTTGTAAAACTGCGAATAGCACTCTAAAAACACGAAATATGATAAATTTGGTCCTAGATTCTGCCATATAACGCATTTCTGAAGCAAGATCTTGCTTCTGAGCAGATTTACAGAATCCAAAATTTCTCAACGAGACTCAGAAAAAACGCTGATAACTCGCTGGAAACGCAAAATTTTGTGCATTTGAGGACGGATTCATGCGTATTATGTTGTATTGGATAGATTTATGTGATTTGCGATACTTTGAAACCGCTGAGAATGTGTAATTTTGACTTATTTCAAACTTCATATAACTGCAGATAGCGCCCTGAAAACACGGAATATGATGTCTTTGTTGATAGATTCATTCATGTTATGAGGCTTTGAATAGGAATATGGACTTTTTGATGGTAAAAATCTGCGCGGAAAAGCGTGATTTCGACTTATTCCAAAGTTTGTGGAACTGCGATTAGCACTCTAAAAACACGAAATATGTTGTATTTGGTGCTAGATTCTGTCATATAACGCACTTTTAAAGCAAAATCTTGCTTCTGAGCAGATTTACAGAGTCAAAAATTTCTCAACAAGACTTAGAAAAAACGCAGATAACTCGCTGGAAACGCAAAATTTTGTGCATTTGAGGTCGAATTCATGCGTATTATGCTGTATTGGATAGATTTATGTGATTTGCGATACTTTGGAACTGCCCAGAATGTGGTAATTGTGAAAATCTGCGAGGGAAAGCGCGATTTCGACTTATTCCAAAGTTTGTAAAACTGCGAATAGCACTCTAAAAAACACGAAATTAGATGTATTTGGTGCTAGATTCTGCCATATAACGCACTTTTGAAGCCAAATCTTGCTTTTGAGCAGATTTACAGAGTCAAAAATTTCTCAACGAGACTCAGAAAAAACGCTGATAACTCACTGGAAACGCAAAATTTTGTGCATTTGAGGACGGATTCATGCGTATTATGTTGTATTGGATAGATTCATGTGATTTGCGATACTTTGAAACTGCTCAGACAGTGGTAATTTCGACTTATTTCAAACTTCATATAACTGCAGATAGCGCTCTGGAACCACGGAATATGATGTTTTTGTTGATAGATTCATACATATTATGAGGTCCTGAATAGAAATATAAACTTTTTGATTGTGAAAATCTGCGCGGAAAAGCGTGATTCCCGACTGATTCCGAAGTTTGTAAAACCGCGAATAGCACTCTAAACACTCGAGATATGATGTATTTGGTGCTAGATTCTACCATATAACGCACTTTTGAAGCAAAATCTTGCTTCTGAGCAGATTTACAGAGTCAAAAATTTCTCAACGAGACTCAGAAAAAAACGCTGATAACTCGCTGGAAGCGCAAAATTTCCTGCATTTGAGGACGGATTCATGCGTATTATGTTGAATTGGAGAGATTTATGTGATTTGCGATACTTTGAAACTCCTCAGAATGTGGTAATTTTGACTTATTTCAAACTTCATATAACTGCAGATAGCGCTCTGGAACCACGGAATATGATGTTTTTGTTGATAGATTCATACATATTATGAGGTCTTGAATAGAAATATGAACTTTTTGATTGTGAAAATCTGCGCGGAAAAGCGTGATTTCGACTTATTCCGAAGTTTGTAAAACTGCGAATAGCACTCTAAACACACGAGATATGATGTATTTGGTGCTAGATTCTGCCATATAATGCACTTTTGAAGCAAAATCTTGCTTCTGAGCAGATTTACAGAGTCAAAAATTTCTCAACGAGACTCAGAAAAAACGCTGGTCACTCGCTGGAAGCGCAAAATTTTCTGCATTTGAGGATGGATTCATGCGTATTATGTTGAATTGGATAGATTTATGTGATTTGCGATACTTTGAAACTCCTCAGAATGTGGTAATTTTGACTTATTTCAAACTTCATATAACTGCAGATAGCGCTCTGATAACACGGAACATGATGTTTTTGTTGATAGATTCATACAAATTATGAGGTCCTTGATAGGAATATGAACTTTTTGATTGTGAAAATCTGCGCGGAAAAGAATGATTTCGACTTATTCCAAAGTTTGTAAAACTGCGGAATAGCACTCTAAACACACGAGATATGATGTATTTGGTGCTAGATTCTGCCATATAACGCACTTTTGAAGCCAAATCTTGCTTCTGAGCAGATTTACAGAGTCAAAAATTTCTCAACAAGACTTAGAATAAACGCAGATAACTCGCTGGAAACGCAAAAATTTTGTGCATTTCAGGTCGAATTCATGCGTATTATGCTGTATTGGATAGATTTATGTGATTTGCGATACTTTGGAACTGCCCAGAATGTGGTAATTGTGAAAATCTGCGAGGGAAAGCGCGATTTCGACTTATTCCAAAGTTTGTAAAACTGCGAATAGCACTCTAAAAAACACGAAATTGGATGTATTTGGTGCTAGATTCTGCCATATAACGCACTTTTGAAGCCAAATCTTGCTTTTGAGCAGATTTACAGAGTCAAAAATTTCTCAACGAGACTCAGAAAAAACGCTGATAACTCACTGGAAACGCAAAATTTTGTGCATTTGAGGACGGATTCATGCGTATTATGTTGTATTGGATAGATTTATGTGATTTGCGATACTTGAAACTGCTCAGACAGTGGTAATTTCGACTTATTTCAAACTTCATATAACTGCAGATAGCGCTCTGGAACCACGGAATATGATGTTTTTGTTGATAGATTCATACATATTATGAGGTTCTGAATAGAAATATGAACTTTTTGATTGTGAAAATCTGCGCGGAAAAGCGTGATTCCGACTGATTCCGAAGTTTGTAAAACCGCGAAAAGCACTCTAAACACTCGAGATATGATGTATTTGGTGCTAGATTCTACCATATAACGCACTTTTGAAGCAAAATCTTGCTTCTGAGCAGATTTACAGAGTCAAAAATTTCTCAACGAGACTCAGAAAAAACGCTGATAACTCACTGGAAACCCAAAATTTTGTGCATTTGAGGTCGAATTCATGCGTATTATGCTGTATTGGATAGATTTATGTGATTTGCGATACTTTGGAACTGCCCAGAATGTGGTAATTGTGAAAATCTGCGAGGGAAAGCGCGATTTCGACTTATTCCAAAGTTTGTAAAACTGCGAATAGCACTCTAAAAACACGAAATTAGATGTATTTGGTGCTAGATTCTGCCATATAACGCACTTTTGAAGCCAAATCTTGCTTTTGAGCAGATTTACAGAGTCAAAAATTTCTCAACGAGACTCAGAAAAAACGCTGATAACTCACTGGAAACGCAAAATTCTGTGCATTTGAGGACGGATTCATGCGTATTATGTTGTATTGGATAGATTTATGTGATTTGCGATACTTTGAAACTGCTCAGACAGTGGTAATTTCGACTTATTTCAAACTTCATATAACTGCAGATAGCGCTCTGGAACCACGGAATATGATGTTTTTGTTGATAGATTCATACATATTATGAGGTCCTGAATAGAAATATAAACTTTTTGATTGTGAAAATCTGCGCGGAAAAGCGTGATTCCGACTGATTCCGAAGTTTGTAAAACCGCGAATAGCACTCTAAACACTCGAGATATGATGTATTTGGTGCTAGATTCTACCATATAACGCACTTTTGAAGCAAAATCTTGCTTCTGAGCAGATTTACAGAGTCAAAAATTTCTCAACGAGACTCAGAAAAAACGCTGATAACTCGCTGAAAGCGCAAAATTTTCTGCATTTAAGGACGGATTCATGCGTATTATGTTGAATTGGAGAGATTTATGTGATTTGCGATACTTTGAAACTCCTCAGAATGTGGTAATTTTGACTTATTTCAAACTTCATATAACTGCAGATAGCGCTCTGGAACCACGGAATATGATGTTTTTGTTGATAGATTCATACATATTATGAGGTCCTGAATAGAAATATGAACTTTTTGATTGTGAAAATCTGCGCGGAAAAGCGTGATTTCGACTTATTCCGAAGTTTGTCAAACTGCGAATAGCACTCTAAACACACGAGATATGATGTATTTGGTGCTAGATTCTGCCATATAACGCACTTTTGAAGCAAAATCTTGCTTCTGAGCAGATTTACAGAGTCAAAAATTTCTCAACGAGACTCAGAAAAAACGCTGGTCACTCGCTGGAAGCGCAAAATTTTCTGCATTTGAGGATGGATTCATGCGTATTATGTTGAATTGGATAGATTTATGTGATTTGCGATACTTTGAAACTCCTCAGAATGTGGTAATTTTGACTTATTTCAAACTTCATATAACTGCAGATAGCGCTCTGATAACACGGAACATGATGTTTTTGTTGATAGATTCATACAAATTATGAGGTCCTTGATAGGAATATGAACTTTTTGATTGTGAAAATCTGCGCGGAAAAGCATGATTTCGACTTATTCCAAAGTTTGTAAAACTGCGAATAGCACTCTAAACACACGAGATATGATGTATTTAGTGCTAGATTCTGCCATATAACGCACTTTTGAAGCCAAATCTTGCTTCTGAGCAGATTTACAGAGTCAAAAATTTCTCAACAAGACTTAGAAAAAACGCAGATAACTCGCTGGAAACGCAAAATTTTGTGCATTTCAGGTCGAATTCATGCGTATTATGCTGTATTGGATAGATTTATGTGATTTGCGATACTTTGGAACTGCCCAGAATGTGGTAATTGTGAAAATCTGCGAGGGAAAGCGCGATTTCGACTTATTCCAAAGTTTGTGAAACTGCGAATAGCACTCTAAAAACACGAAATTAGATGTATTTGGTGCTAGATTCTGCCATATAACGCACTTTTGAAGCCAAATCTTGCTTTTGAGCAGATTTACAGAGTCAAAAATTTCTCAACGAGACTCAGAAAAAACGCTGATAACTCACTGGAAACGCAAAATTTTGTGCATTTGAGGACGGATTCATGCGTATTATGTTGTATTGGATAGATTTATGTGATTTGCGATACTTGAAACTGCTCAGACAGTGGTAATTTCGACTTATTTCAAACTTCATATAACTGCAGATAGCGCTCTGGAACCACGGAATATGATGTTTTTGTTGATAGATTCATACATATTATGAGGTTCTGAATAGAAATATAAACTTTTTGATTGTGAAAATCTGCGCGGAAAAGCGTGATTCCGACTGATTCCGAAGTTTGTAAAACCGCGAAAAGCACTCTAAACACTCGAGATATGATGTATTTGGTGCTAGATTCTACCATATATTGCACTTTTGAAGCAAAATCTTGCTTCTGAGCAGATTTACAGAGTCAAAAATTTCTCAACGAGACTCAGAAAAAACGCTGATAACTCACTGGAAACGCAAAATTTTGTGCATCTGAGGTCGAATTCATGCGTATTATGCTGTATTGGATAGATTTATGTGATTTGCGATACTTTGGAACTGCCCAGAATGTGGTAATTGTGAAAATCTGCGAGGGAAAGCGCGATTTCGACTTATTCCAAAGTTTGTAAAACTGCGAATAGCACTCTAAAAACACGAAATTAGATGTATTTGGTGCTAGATTCTGCCATATAACGCACTTTTGAAGCCAAATCTTGCTTTTGAGCAGATTTACAGAGGCAAAAATTTCTCAACGAGACTCAGAAAAAACGCTGATAACTCACTGGAAACGCAAAATTTTGTGCATTTGAGGACGGATTCATGCGTATTATGTTGTATTGGATAGATTTATGTGATTTGCGATACTTTGAAACTGCTCAGACAGTGGTAATTTCGACTTATTTCAAACTTCATATAACTGCAGATAGCGCTCTGGAACCACGGAATATGATGTTTTTGTTGATAGATTCATACATATTATGAGGTCCTGAATAGAAATATGAACTTTTTGATTGTGAAAATCTG
Source organism: Dromius quadrimaculatus (assembly GCA_963989225.1). NCBI lineage: Eukaryota > Metazoa > Arthropoda > Insecta > Coleoptera > Carabidae > Dromius > Dromius quadrimaculatus. Next base: position 120,263 of record CAXDIG010000224.1, read on the forward strand.
CGCGGAAAAGCGTGATTTCGACTTATTCCGAAGTTTGTAAAACTGCGAATAGCACTCTAAACACACGAGATATAATGTATTTGGTGCTAGATTCTGCCATATAACGCACTTTTGAAGCAAAATCTTGCTTCTGAGCAGATTTACAGAGTCAAAAATTTCTCAACGAGACTCAGAAAAAACGCTGATAACTCGCTGGAAACGCAGAATTTTGTGCATTTGAGTACGGATTCATGCGTATCATGCTGTATTGGATAGATTTATGTGATTTGCGATACTTTGGAACTGCCCAGAATGTGGTAATTTTGACTTATTTCAAACTTCATATAACTGCAGATCTGGAACCACGGAATATGATGTTTTTGTTGATAGATTCATACATATTATGAGGTCCTGAATGGAAAAATGAATTTTTTTGATTGTGGAAATCTGCGCGGAAAAGCGTGATTTCGACTCATTCCGAGGTTTGTAAAACTGCGAATAGCAATCTAAACACACGAAATATGATGTATTTGGTGCTAGATTCTGCCATATAACGCACTTTTGAAGCAAAATCTTGCTTATGAACAGATTTACAGAGTCAAAAATTTCTCAACGAGACTCAGAAAAAACGCTGATAACTCGCTGGAAGCGCAAAATTTTCTGCATTTGAGGACGGATTCATGCGTATTATGTTGAATTGGATAGATTTATGTGATTTGCGATACTTTGAAACTCCTCAGAATGTGGTAATTTTGACTTATTTCAAACTTCATATAACTGCAGATAGCGCTCTGAAAACACGGAACATGATGTTTTTGTTGATAGATTCGTACAAATTATGAGGTCCTTGATAGGAATATGAACTATTTGATTGTGAAAATCTGCGCGGAAAAGCATGATTTCGACCTATTCCAAAGTTTGTAAAACTACGAATAGCACTCTAAAAACACGGAATATGATGTATTTTGTGCTAGATTCTGCCATATAACGCACTTTTGAAGCCAAATCTTGCTTCTGAGCAGATTTACAGAGTCAAAAATTCCTCAACGAGACTCAGAAAAAACGCTGATAACTCGCTGGAAGCGCAAAATTTTCTGCATTTGAGGACGGATTCATGCGTATTATGTTGAATTGGAGAGATTTATGTGATTTGCGATACTTTGAAACTCCTCAGAATGTGGTAATTTTGACTTATTTCAAACTTCATATAACTGCAGATAGCGCTCTGATAACACGGAACATGATGTTCTTGTTGATAGATTCATACAAATTATGAGGTCCTTGATAGGAATATGAACTTTTTGATTGTGAAAATCTGCGCGGAAAAGCATGATTTCGACTTATTCCAAAGTTTGTAAAACTGCGAATAGCACTCTTAACACACAAGATATGATGTATTTGGTGCTAGATTCTGCCATATAACGCACTTTTGAAGCCAAATCTTGCTTCTGAGCAGATTTACAGAGTCAAAAATTTCTCAACGAGACTCAGAAAAAACGCTAATAACTCACTGGAAACGCAAAATTTTTGTGCATCTGAGTACGGATTCATGCGTATCATGCTGTATTGGATAGATTTATGTGATTTGCGATACTTTGGAACTGCCCAGAATGTGGTAATTTTGACTTATTTCAAACTTCATATAACTGAAGATAGCGCTCTGAAAACACGGAATATAATGTTTTTGTTGATGGATTCCATACATATTATAAGGTCCTGAATAGGAATATGAACTTTTTGATTGTAAAAATCTGCGCGGAAAAGCGTGATTCCGACTTATTCCAAAGTTTGTAAAACTGCGAATAGCACTCTGAAAACACGAAATATGATGTATTTGATGCTAGATTCTGCTATATAACGCACTTTTAAATCAAAATCTTGCTTCTGAGCAGATTTACAGAGTCAAAAATTTCTCACCGAGACTCAGAGAAAACGCCGATAACTCCCTGGAAACGCAAATTTTGTGCATTTGAGGGAGGCTTCATGCGTATTATGTTGTATTGTATAGATTTATGTGATTTGCGATACTTTGAAACTGCTCAGAATGTGGTAATTTTGACTTATTTCAAACTTCATATAACTGCAGATAGCGCTCTGAAAACACGGAATATGATGTTCTTGTTGATAGATTCATACATATTATGAGGTCCTGAATAGGAATATGAACTTTTTGATTGTGAAAATCTGCGCGGAAAAACGTGATTTCGACTTATTCCAAAGTTTGTAAAACTGCGAATAGCACTCTAAAAATCACGAAATATGATGTATTTGGTGCTAGATTCTGCCATATAACGCACTTTTTGAAGCAAAATCTTGCTTCTGAGCAGATTTACAGAGTCAAAAATTTCTCACCGAGATTCAGAAAAAACTCTGATGACTCACTGGAAACGCAAAATTTTGTGCACTTGAGGACGGATTCATGCGTATTATGTTGTATTGGATAGATTTATGGTGATTTGCGATACTTTGAAACTGCTCAGAATGTGGTAATTTTGACTTATTTCAAACTTCATATAACTGCAGATAGCGCTCTGGAACCACGGAATATGATGTTTTTGTTGATAGATTCATACATATTATGAGGTCCTGAATAGAAATATGAACTTTTTGATTGTGAAAAACTGCGCGGAAAAGCGTGATTTCGACTCATTCCGAAGTTTGTAAAACTGCGAATAGCACTCTAAACACACGAGATATGATGTATTTGGTGCTAGATTCTGCCATATAACGCACTTTTGAAGCAAAATCTTACTTCTGAGCAGATTAACAGAGTCAAAAATTTCTCAACGAGACTCAGAAAAAACGCTGATAACTCGCTGGAAACGCAGAATTTCGTGCATTTGAGTACGGATTCATGCGTATCATGCTGTATTGGATAGATTTATGTGATTTGCGATACTTTGGAACTGCCCAGAATGTGGTAATTTTGACTTATTTCAAACTTCATATTACTGCAGATAGCGCTCTGGAACCACGGAATATGATGTTTTTGTTGATAGATTCATACATATTATGAGAGGTCCCGAATGGAAAAATGAATTTTTTTGATTGTGAAAATCTGCGCGGAAAAAGCGTGATTTCGACTCATTCCGAGGTTTGTAAAACTGCGAATAGCAATCTAAACACACGAAATATGATGTATTTGGTGCTAGATTCTGCCATATAACGCACTTTTGAAGCCAAATCTTGCTTCTGAGCAGATTACAGAGTCAAAAATTTCTCAACGAGACTCAGAAAAAACGCTGATAACTCGCTGGAAGCGCAAAATTTTCTGCATTTGAGGACGGATTCATGCGTATTATGTTGAATTGGATAGATTTATGTGATTTGCGATACTTGAAACTCCTCAGAATGTGGTAATTTTGACTTATTTCAAACTTCATATAACTGCAGATAGCGCTCTGAAAACACGGAACATGATGTTTTTGTTGATAGATTCGTACAAATTATGAGGTCCTTGATAGGAATATGAACTATTTGATCGTGAAAATCTGCGCGGAAAAGCGTGATTTCGACTTATTCCAAAGTTTGTAGAACTGCGAATAGCACTCTAAAAACACGAAATATGATGTATTTTGTGCTAGATTCTGCCATATAACGCACTTTTGAAGCCAAATCTTGCTTCTGAGCAGATTCACAGAGTCAAAAATTTCTCAGCGAGACTCAGAAAAAACGCTGATAACTCGCTGGAAACGCAGAAATTTCGTGCATTTGAGTACGGATTCATGCGTATCATGCTGTATTGGATAGATTTATGTGATTTGCGATACTTTGGAACTGCCCAGAATGTTGGTAATTTTGACTTATTTCAAACTTCATATTACTGCAGATAGCGCTCTGGAACCACGGAATATGATGTTTTTGTTGATAGATTCATACATATTATGAGGTCCCGAATGGAAAAATGAATTTTTTTGATTGTGAAGAATCTGCGCGGAAAAGCGTGATTTCGACTCATTCCGAGGTTTGTAAAACTGCGAATAGCAATCTAAACACACGAAATATGATGTATTTGGTGCTAGATTCTGCCATATAACGCACTTTTGAAGCCAAATCTTGCTTCTGAGCAGATTTACAGAGTCAAAAATTTCTCAACGAGACTCAGAAAAAACGCTGATAACTCGCTGGAAGCGCAAAATTTTCTGCATTTGAGGACGGATTCATGCGTATTATGTTGAATTGGATAGATTTATGTGATTTGCGATACTTGAAACTCCTCAGAATGTGGTAATTTTGACTTATTTCAAACTTCATATAACTGCAGATAGCGCTCTGAAAACACGGAACATGATGTTTTTGTTGATAGATTCGTACAAATTATGAGGTCCTTGATAGGAATATGAACTATTTGATCGTGAAAATCTGCGCGGAAAAGCGTGATTTCGACTTATTCCAAAGTTTGTAGAACTGCGAATAGCACTCTAAAAACACGAAATATGATGTATTTTGTGCTAGATTCTGCCATATAACGCACTTTTGAAGCCAAATCTTGCTTCTGAGCAGATTCACAGAGTCAAAAATTTCTCAACGAGACTCAGAAAAAACGCTGATAACTCACTCAAATTTTGTGCATTTGAGGACGGATTCATGCGTATTATGTTGTATTGGATAGATTTATGTGATTTGCGATACTTTGAAACTGCTCAGACAGTGGTAATTTTGACTTATTTCAAACTTCATATAACTGCAGATAGCGCTCTGGAACCACGGAATATGATGTTTTTGTTGATAGATTCATACATATTATGAGGTCCTGAATAGAAATATGGACTTCTTGATTGTGAAAATCTGCGCGGAAAAGCGTGATTTCGACTCATTCCGAAGTTTGTAAAACTGCGAATAGCACTCTTAACACACGAGATATGATGTAGTTGGTGCTAGATTCTGCCATATAACGCACTTTTGAAGCAAAATCTTGCTTCTGAGCAGATTTACAGAGTCAAAAATTTCTCAACGAGACTCAGAAAAACGCTGATAACTCGCTGGAAACGCAGAATTCTGTGCATCTGAGTACGGATTCATGCGTATCATGCTGTATTGGATAGATTTATGTGATTTGCGATACTTTGGAACTGCCCAGAATGTGGTAATTTTGACTTATTTCAAACTTCATATAACTGAAGATAGCGCTCTGAAAACACGGAATATAATGTTTTTGTTGATGGATTCATACATATTATAAAGTCCTGAATAGGAATATGAACTTTTTGATTGTAAAAATCTGCGCGGAAAAGCGTGATTCCGACTTATTCCAAAGTTGTAAAACCGCGAATAGCACTCTAAAAACACGAAATATGATGTATTTGATGCTAGATTCTGCTATATAACGCACTTTTAAATCAAAATCTTGCTTCTGAGCAGATTTACAGAGTCAAAAATTTCTCACCGAGACTCAGAAAAAACGCCGATAACTCCCTGGAAACGCAAAATTTTGTGCATTTGAAAGAGGCTTCATGCGTATTATGTTGTATTGTATAGATTTATGTGATTTGCGATACTTTGAAACTGCTCAGAATGTGGTAATTTTGACTTATTTCAAACTTCATATAACTGCAGATAGCGCTCTGAAAACACGGAATGTGATGTTCTTGTTGATAGATTCATACATATTATGAGGTCCTGAATAGGAATATGAACTTTTTGATTGTGAAAATCTGCGCGGAAAAACGTTGATTTCGACTTATTCCAAAGTTTGTAAAACTGCGAATAGCACTCTAAAATCACGAAATATGATGTATTTGGTGCTAGATTCTGCCATATAACGCACTTTTGAAGCAAAATCTTGCTTCTGAGCAGATTTACCAGAGTCAAAAATTTCTCACCGAGATTCAGAAAAAACTCTGATAACTCACTGGAAACGCAAAATTTTGTGCACTTGAGGACGGATTCATGCGTATTATGTTGTATTGTATAGATTTATGTGATTTGCGATTCTTTGAAACTGCTCAGAATGTGGTAATTTTGACTTATTTCAAACTTCATATAACTGCAGATAGCGCTCTGGAACCACGAAATATGATGTTTTTGTTGATAGATTCCTACATATTATGAGGTCCTGAATGGAAAATATGAACTTTTTGATTGTGAAAATCTGCGCGGAAAAGCGTGATTTCGACTTATTCCAAAGTGAGTAAAACTGCGAATAGCACTCTAAAAACACGAGATATGATGTATTTGGTGCTAGATTCTGCCATATAACGCACTTTTGAAGCAAAATCTTGCTTCTGAGCAGATTTACAGGGTCGAAAATTCCTCAACGAGACTGAGAAAAAACGCTGATAACTCGCTGGAAACATGAAATTTTGTGCATTTGGGGACGGATCAATGCGTATCATGTTGTATTGGATAGATTTATGTGATTTGCGATACTTTGAATCTGCTCAGAATGTGGTAATTTTGACTCATTTCAAACTTCATATAACTGCAAATAGCGCTCTGAAAACACATAATATGATGTTTTTGTTGATAGATTCATACATTTTATGAGGTCCTGAATAGGATTATGAACTTTTGATTGTGGAAATCTACGCGGAAAAGCGTGATTTCGACTTATTCCAAAGTTTGTAAAACTGCGAATAGCACTCTAAAAACACGGAATATGATGTATTTGGTGCTAGATTCTACCATATAACGCACTTTTGCAGCAAAATCTTGCTTCTGAGCAGATTTACAGAGTCAAAAATTTCTCAAAGAGACTGAGAAAAAACGCTGATAACTCGCTGGAAACGCAAAATTTTGTGCATTTGGGGACGGATTCATGCGTATTATGTTGTATTGGATAGATTTATGTGATTTGCGGTACTTTGAATCTGCTCAGAATGTGGTAATTTTGACTCATTTCAAACTTCATATAACTGCAGATAGCGCTCTGAAAACACGGAATATCATGTTTTTGTTGATAGATTCATACATATTATGAGGTCCTTAATCGGAATATGATCTTTTTGATTGTTAAAATCTGCGCGGAAAAGCGTGATTTCGACTTTTTCCAAAGCTTGTAAAACTGCGAATAGCACTCTAAAAACACGAAATATGATGTATTTGGTGCTAGATTTTGCCATATAACGCACTTTTGAAGCAAAATCTTGCTTCTGAGCAGATTTACAGAGTCAAAAAAATTCTCAACGAGACTGACAAAAAACGCTGATAACTCGCTGGAAACGCAAAATTTTGTGCATTTGAGGACGCATTCATGCGTATTATGTTGTATTGGATAGATTTATGTGATTTGCGATAGTTTGAAACTGCTCAGTATGTGGTAATTTTGACTTATTTCGAACTTCATATAACTGCAGATAGCGCTCTGAAAACACGAAATATGATGTTTTTGTTGATAGATTTATACATATTATGAGGTCCTGAATAGGAATATCAACTTTTAATGTGAAAATCTGCGCGGGGAAAGCGTGATTTCGACTTATTCCAAAGTTTGTGAAACTGCGAATAGCACTCTAAAAATACGAAATATGATGTATTCGGTGCTAGATTGTGCCATATCACGCACTCTTGAAGCAAAATCTTACTTCTGAGCAGATTTACAGAGTCAAAAATTTCTCAAAGAGACTGAGAAAAAACGCTGATAACTCGCTGGAAACGCAAAAATTTTGTGCATTTGGGGACGGATTCATGCGTATTATATTGTATTGGATAGATTTATGTGATTTGCGATGCTTTGAAACTGCTCAGAATGTGGTAATTTTGACTCATTCCAAACTTCATATAACTGCAGATAGCGCTCAGAAACCACGGAATATGATGTTTCCGTTGATAGATTCATACATATTATGAGGTCCTGAATAGGAATATGAACTTTTTAATTGTGAAAATCTGCGCGGAAAAGCGTGATTTCGACCTATTCCAAAGCTTGTAAAACTGCGAATAGCACTCTGAAAACACGAAATATGAAGAATTTGATGCTGGATTCTGCCATATAACGCACTTTTCAAGCAAAATCTTGCTTCTGAGCAGATTTACAGAGTCAAAAAATTCTCAACGAGACTGAGAAAAAACGCTGATAACTCGCTGGAAACGCAAAATTTTGTTGCATTTGAGGACGAATTCATGCGTATTATGTTGTATTGGATAGATTTATGTGATTTGCGATACTTTGAAACTGCTCAAAATGTGGTAATTTTGACTTATTTCAAACTTCATATAACTGCAGATAGCGCTCTGAAAACACGGAATATGATGTTTTTGTTGATAGATTCATACATATTATGAGGTCCTAAATCGGAATATCAGCGGTTTCAAAGTTATCGCAAATCACATAAATCTATCCAATACAACATAATACGCATGAATTTGTCCTCAAATGCACAAAATTTTGCGTTTCCAGCGAGTTATCAGCGTTTCTTCTGAGTTTAGTTGAGAAATTTTTGATCCTGTAAATCTGCTCAGAAGCTAGATTTTGCTTCAGAAATGCGTTATATGGCAGAATCTAGCACCAAATACATCATATTTCGTGACTTTAGATCGCTATTCCCAGTTTTTCAAACTTTGGAATAAGTCGAAATCACGCTTTGCCGGGCAAATTTTCATAATCAAAAAGTTCATATTCCTATCCAGGAACTCATAATATGTATGAATTCATCAACAAAAACATCATATCTTGTGTTTTCAGAGCGCTATCTGCAGTTATATGAAGTTTAAAATAAGTCAACAATACAACATAATACGCATGACTTCGTCCCTAATTGCACAAAGTTTTGCGTTTCCAGCGAGTTATCAGCGTTTTTTCTGAGTTTCGTTGAGAAATTTTTGATTCTGTAAATCTGCTCAGAAGCAAGATTTTGCTTCAGAAATGCGTTATATGGCGGGAATCTAGCACCAAATGCATCATATTTCGTGTTTTTAGAGTGCTATTCGCAGTTTTACAAACTTTGGAATAAGTCGAAATTACACTTATCTGGGCAGATTTCCACAATCAAACGGTTCATATTCCTATTCAGGACCTCATAATATTTATGAATCCATCAGCAAAAACATCATATCTCGTGTTTTCAGAGCGCTATCTGCAGTTGTATGAAGTTTGAAATAAATCAAAATTACCACATTCTGAGCTGTTGCAAAGTATCGCAAATCACATAATTATATCCAATACAACATAATACGCATGAATCCGTCCTCAAATGCACAAAATTTTGCGTTTCCAGCGAGTTATCAGCGTTTTTTTCTGGGTTTCGTTGAGAAATTTTTGATTCTGTAAATCTGCTCAGAAGCAAGAGTTTGCTTTAGAAATGCGTTTTATAGCAGAATCAAGCACCAAATACATCATATTCCGTGTTTTTAGAGCGCTATTTGCAGTTTTACAAACTCTGGAATAAGTCGAAATCATGCTTTTCAGGGCAGATTTTCACAATCAAAATGTTCATATTCTTATACAGGACCTCATATTATGTATGGATCCATTAACAAAAACATCATATCTCGTGTTTTCAGAGCGCTATCTGCAGTTATATGAAGTTTGAAATAAGTCAAAATTACCACATTCTCAGCGGTTTCAAAGTATCGCAAATCACATAAATCTATCCAATACAACATAATACGCATGAATCCGTCCTCAAATGCACAAAATTTTGCGTTTCCAGCGAGTTATCAGCGTATTTTCTGAGTCTCGTTGAGAAATTTTTGATTCTGTAAATCTGTTCAGAATCAAGATTTTGCTTCAGAAATGCGTTATATAGCAGAATCTAGCACCAAATACATCATATTTCGTGTTTTCAGAGTGCTATTCGCAGTTTTACAAACTTTGGAATAAGTCGGAATCACGCTTTTCCGGGCAGATTTTCACAATCAAAAAGTTCGTATTCCTATCCAGGAACTCATAATATGTATGAATCCATCAACAAAAACATCATATCTCGTGTTTTCAGAGCGCTATCTGCAGTTATATGAAGTTTGAAATAAGTCAAAATTACCACACTCTCAGCGGTTTCAAAGTATCGCAAATCACATAAATCTATCCAATACAACATAATACGCATGAATCCGTCCTCAAATGCACAAGATTTTGCGTTTCCAGCGAGTTTTCAGCGTTTTTTCTGAGTCTCGTTGAGAAATTTCTGATTCTGTAAATCTGCTCAGAAGCAAGACTATGCTTTAGAAATGCGCTATATGGCAGAATCTAGCACCAAATACCTCATATTCCGTGTTTTTAGAGTGCTATTCGCAGTTTTACAAACTTTGGAATAAGTCAAAATCACGCTTCTCCGGGCAAATTTTCACAATCAAAAAGTTCATATTTCTATTCAAGAACTTATAATATGTATGAATCCATCAACAAAAACATCATATCTCGTGTTTTCAGAGCGCCATCTGCAGTTATATGAAGTTTGAAATATATCAAAATTACCACATTCTCAGCGGTTTCAAAGTATCGCAAATCACATAAATCTACACAATACAACGTAATACGCACGAATCTGTCCTCAAATGCACAAAATTTTGCGTTTCCAGCGAGTTAACAGCGTTTTTCCTGAGTCTCGTTGAGAAATTTTTGATCCTGTGAATCTGCTCAGAAGCAAGATTTTGCTCCAGAAATGCGTTATATGGCAGAATCTAACACCAAAATACATCATATTTCGAGTTTTTAGAGTGCTATTTGCAGTTTCACAAACTTTGGAATAAGTCGAAATCACGCTTTTCCGGGCAGATTTTCACGATCAAAAAGTTATTATTCCTATTCAGGACCTTATAATATGTGTGGATCCATCAACAGAAACATCATATCTCGTGTTTCCAGAGCGCTATCTGCAGTTATATGGAGTTTGAAATGAGTCAAAATTACCACATAACCACAATAAAAACGCTTTAAAATTTTTAGAAAAAAATAAAAAATAAAGGCGGGAAGTTGTTATATTGTGTTTGACTTAAATTGAAATGAGAGTATTTGTTCTAAATTTAAAGATGATAATTATCAATTTATATGAATTAAATACTCGCAATGCTAGTGAAATTATTAACGGTTTACTAAATAAAGATAAGCAATTGATTAGTATTCTTGTGAAATATTTAGAGCAATTTGAACCGAATAATTTAACATAGTCCCCTATTTAAAACCCTTATTTTATAAGGGTTTTTTAATTATGTAATCAAAATCATCGGTTGTAAAGCACTGAATTATATTTTCACCGGGAAAAAAAGGGGGCTCTGGTTCTATAAGTGTTTAATTTTATTAAATATGTATACTAATAAGTATAATAATAAATAAATAAGTATTTACATACTTATAATTTTAAGTATAATAATACATAAATGAGTATAATAAAATTGTATTTTAATACTTATCAGAAAGGAAGTGTAAAAGAATGAAAATTATTACAGTAGGAGCGTTAAAGGGTGGGGGTTGGTAAAACAAATTTTACTTTTAACTTAGCAGGTTATTTATCAATAAAAGAAAATAAGAAAATATTATTGATTGACCTTGACCCGCAAGGAAATTTAACTCAGTGTCTTCAATTGGATGTATTTGAGTCACTAGCTATGAATATGTTTATAAATCAGGAAAAAAAATATCAAAGAATTAATTTTAAAAACCGAAATTAATAATTTGGATATAGTACCAACCAATATCGGAATGTCAAGTTTAGAAGTAAAGTTATTTAATGAAATATCTAGAGAAACTAAACTTATGAAATATGTTAATAAAAACAAAGATTATTTATCAAATAAATATGATTATATTTTAATTGATACAAACCCAAGTTTAAATATTACTAATATTAATGCTTATGCAGTAGCTGATAGTATTATATTAGTTTCAGATAACTCGGTTCATTCATTAAGAGCTTTAGATATAGTGGGGAATATGTGAGAACAAATTTCACTAGATTTAGAAATTGATAATAATATTAAAGCTGTAATATTAAATAATTTTGACACATTTTCAATTTCAAAAGATTTTATTAACGAAATAAAAGAAAGCAACTTGAAAACAATTACAATATCACAAGAAATTAGAAAAAAAACAAGTTTTTAAAGCAAGCGAAATAACAGGAATCCCGGTTATAAAATTTTAAAAAAAGATGAAAACCCTTATTTTAATATTGTAGATGAATTAGAACAAAAAGGAGTTTTATAGTTATGGCAGAACGAAAAAGTATATTTTCTCAAAGTAAAATAGGAACAATAAGTAAAGATGTGTCCGGTACTTTATTGAATAAAAACAAATCTTTTGAAAAAGAAGAAATAAAAGATAATAAAATAAAAATTAATAAAGGTGGTAAAAAACAACATGTTAATTTAACATTATTACCTGAAAAATACCAAAAAGTAAAAAAAATAGCTTTAGAAAATAAATTATCAATCTCAGCGTTATTCGAACAATTAATTGACCAGTTATAAATATCAAATAACACATTTAATTTGATAATAATTAGAATAGAAAAAATAACATTTTTTTATTTATCAGAAAGGAAACAAATAAATATGAAGAAATTACTCAGTTTATTATCAATATCCACCTTAGCAACGAGTGTTCCCACTCCGTTGCTTGCTAACACAACACTAACTCGCGGCAAATGAGGTGTCAGGACATTAACATCTAACTCAAACAACGACTATTTACCACCAACAAAAATTGATATGTCTTATTTCGGTCATGTCGATGATATTTCATCAATTACGATTGATAAACAAAATAATATTTATTTTGGTGCAATTAATGGTGCTTTTGTTTTAAAACAAGGAGAAACAACACCAACCAAAATTAATGGAATAAATAGTCGTGTTTATTCAGTTGCGATTGATAGTCAAAATAATATTTTTTTAGGAGCAAATAATGGTGCTTATATTTTAAAACAAGGAGAAACAACACCAACCAAAATTAATGGAATAAATAGTCGTGTTTATTCAGTTGCAACAGATAGTAAAGACAATGTTTATCTTGGCGTAGATGATATTTATTCAAAAATTAATAATGGTTTGTATAATGGTTTGTATAAATTATCTGCTCATTCAGATACTCCGACAAAAATTGATGGTTCTGTTGTTTGAATTAATTCTGTTTCGGTTGATAATAAAGATAATATTTATTTTGTTACAAGCGAGGGTGCTTATAAATTATCTGCTGGGTCAAATATCCCAATCAAAATAAATGGTATCATTCCATGAGTTAATTCTGTTTCGGTTGATAGTAAAGATAATGTATATTTTGCTACAAGCAATGGGGTGTATGAGTTGTCTGTTGGATCAAACACACCAACCAAAATTAATGGTATTAGTGAACATGTTTCATCAGTTGCGATTGATAGTCAAAATAATATTTATTTTGGTGCAATTAATGGTGCGTTTTGTTTTAAAACAAGGAGAAACGACAGCAGAACGAATAAATGGCATTAGTGAACATGTTTCATCAATTGCAATTGATAACAACAACAATGTTTATTTTGGTGCAGATGATTGATTGAATTTTACTGCTACTATTTTAGATTGAACAAAACAACAAAGTCAGTTTAATTTGGTGGATAGTAGTAAGACAATGATTTGAACTCGTCCGGACTTAATTACGGTGGATGGGGAGTTAAATATTGAGATTGCAAACCCGAACATTGATAAAGTTGTTTTTGATAATGTCCAACAAAGTCAAACAAATAAACAATGAAACATCAATGTTAAACCCGAAACCGCGCCAAAAGACCATAATTTACAAGTATTTTTTACTTTGAATGGTAAACAATACACAAGTGAAATTACGGTTTCAATGCAAGCCAAAATTGCTCCACCTAAACCAATTGTCAAAGAAAACTTAGATAAGGTGATTAAATTTGGAAATGATAATAACTTAGGAAACACCTTAGATAACAACGACAGTACTATTGAAGCAAAAATTCAGCAAATTAATTCTCGCATTATTGATTTTTCACAAATTGAATTTGTAAAAAAAGATATTAATTCAGCAACTTTATCAGCAAAAAAAGACAGTAAAAGTTATCAAGGTTCAGTTGTTGTTAAATACAATGTTGTTCCTACAACAATCGTTGATTTAAAAATTGATTTACAACCAACAGCACCAACAACACAAGTTGTTAAAGATTATGTGGGACAAATTAATACTAGCACAATTACAAGCCCAGTTAATACATTTTACTATGCAAATAGTGAAAGTAAAATCACAATGCTTAAACTAACCCCAAACGGTGTCATAACTGGTGTTGTGTACGCTTGTGATAATAAATGAAATAAAACATCACAATCAAGCACCATTGACCCAACAAATGGTATTGTATTAGATGGCTCACAGTTAGCAACAAGTAACGGAAAATATGTTGTTGAATTATCTGACAACTTAGGTCATACAAATAATTTATATTTACAAATCTCATCAAAACAAGCAATCACAAATTATTTTGATACACCAAATGGTAAACAATTTGAACAGTGAGCCAAAGCCAATGGACACGATGACATTCGCGGTTATTCTGCTCGGCAACTAAATAAATTATTTGAAGAAAGCAAAAAATGACAACACCAAGCTAGTGCTAGTCAATTTGCCAATGCTCTTGCGGATTGATTTAAAACCAATGGAAAACTTGCTTCCAAAGAACCACTAACAAAAGAGCAAGTAATAGCGCAATTACAAACCCAAACGCCAAAGACTATCACAATTGATAAGGTTGATACCAACAATTATGATTTTAAAAAAAGTGGAATTTGAACTTAACCAAAATGAAATTAAACCAAATGAAAAAGTAAATATTGCTGTTTTATATAGTTCTAAAAAATCAGACAACTTTACCTTACAAAATGAAAATAGTAACCCACCCAACAATAACAAAAGCAGACTAACTGGATGAGCTATCATTGGTGTAATCATTGGTGCTTTATCGGGACTACTTCTTTTTGGCTGATTATTGAAAAAATTTGTAATTACACCATTTATTTTAGAACCAATCCGCAAGAAAAAAGTCGAAGCCTTCCAACGCCAAACGGAAAAAGACATCGCCCAAATGAAAGCCGACGAAAAAGAAGAGCAAGAAAAAAACAAATAACATTAACATGAACTGAACAATATTCTTTGCCGTTATTATTCTTACGTTTATTTTTTGAAAACCTGCAATATGATTGTTGAAAAAAATTAATTTTTTGATTGGTGCGGTTTGGGGAATAATTGTAGGAATAAACCAAGTGAGAAGAAGAAAAAATAAAGGAGGTGATAAATATGATGTTTCTAGCAACAACGAGTAATTTACAAGAAATCGGAAACAAAGTTATTTCAATTGGAATGCCAATTTTAATTAGTTTAGCGGTAGTAATTGCTATCATTATGGTTGCTTATTATGGAATTGGTGGTAAATTTGCCAAAAACACCGAACAACGCAAAGAAACCATTGCTCGTATAACATGAGTCGGGGTTTGTTTGGGAATTGTTATTTTAGCAAGTTCACTTGTTTTGGGTTTAAAAGATGTTATTTTAGGAATTGGTTAAGGGGTGTAAAAATGTTACAAAAGAAAAAAGGGTTAAAAAACCCTTTCATCGTTGGCAAATCAGCAAAAATCAAACCAACATCAATAAATAATATCATAGCCATTGTTAACAATGTAATTAAGAAAATGGCTATGTTTCTTATTATAGCATTCTTGCCCTTGGTGTTAATAGCAGTTATTATTGTTGTAATTATTGCTGCGATTATGGCTATTTTTGCCCCTGACACAATAAATAATTTTACTACTGCACAGCACACGGCGTCTGAATTATTGACAAAAAGTAATCAAATAGCTAGTGATAGTGGTGGCGGCGAGGCACCGAGTTGACTGTTAAGTTCAATTATGAATGCGGTGTTTGCCATTTTATATCTTATTTTTATTAAACCCTTGCTTTGACTTTTAAATAAATTCCAAGACATAATTTATTTTATGTCGGGTGGGAATTTAGCAAATCGTTTGCTTTTTGAAAATAATAATCCTAATGGCGTACCAATGTTATTTATTGTAATGGTTGCTATTGCCGGAATAATATTAGCGTTGTTGCTTGCTGGACGAATGATTGAAATAATGTTAGCTGATGAAAAACACAATAAGTTAAAAGCAACATTACGAAGTATGATTTTATTGTTTATAGCTATTCCCGCAATCCCAATTATTTTTTTCACTTTAAATATTATTGTTAATTTGTTAACCCAAGCAATTATGCAAGCAAGTAATTTTAATATGCAAAATATCGGTTTGTTTATTTTCAATTCTTCATTTGATAATGGTATGCACAATTTTGATTATGTACCAGCGAGTTGAACATTTGCCGACAGTGGGCATTTTAATTATTTGATGTGTTTGTTTTCAGAAGGCTTTATGATATATATCTTTTTATTAATTAGTTTTATTTTTATTTTGACGAACTGCCGAACTATTAATTCTTTATGTTTTATCGCCAATTGTGATTGTGTCAGCAATCCAAGATGAGGGGCGAAGATTTAGAAACTGAAAAGAATTAACTGTTGCTCGCTTTCTTAGTTTTAATATGGTTTTTTTAGCGTATAGTTTATTTTTATGAAGTATTACGGTTTTTGCTGAAATCGGAAACGCAATCCCCGACCCAACCACAAGACCAATTTTTACTTTACTAGGAATTTTCGCCTTTGGCATTGTGGTTGCCAAATCACCACAATTATTGTCATCACTTATGGGCGGTAAATACATCATTAAGTGAGGGGGTTGGGAATATTATGGGCTTAAAAGTAGCAACAAACGCCTTTATGACTGGGGGGGCAATGGTTACGAGCGGAGTAAGAACTAGTTATAGTTTAAGTAAAAAAACTGCTCGTGGAGTGGGTGTTGCTCGTGCGGTTCATCAGGGTGCCAAAGAACACGGTTTTAAAAAATATTGCCAAAGCAAAATTTAAAAATACCGTTACTAGTGATTTTGCAAAAAGTCATGCCAAAACAACTGCAAAAATCAATCACTGATTTACTGATAAATAATTTTTAAATCATTGTCTGCAATGCATTTAAAGGCAAAAAATATCGAAATTAAACACAGTGATTGAATAACAGTAAACATTATGGCACATCGTAAACTAAAACGAGAAACTGACAAAGCAAATTTATTTTCTATTCCTTTTCATAAAGGTTTGTCAGTTTGGATTAATAAAAAATGTATTCATGGTTCGCGAAAAGATAAATCGCTTGCCGTCGGCATAAAAGCCAATGATGAATATATTATTTGAATATATGACTCCAACGCCAAAATACATGTCAAAAGCGAAATTTGACAAGGTCAATTTTTAATCAATTTGTTTCAAAAAGAATGAAGCAAAACAAGTGAAACAAATAAAATTAACCAAGAAGCGTTTGAGCAATAAAGGAGACGAATAACTATGGACGACAACAAAGCACGCATTATCACAAAACGAGCAAGTAAAATTCGTTTTACTATTTCCAATGCCCTTGGCGGGATTGGTAAAGTTGAAATTGCTATCATTGTAATTAACTTTTTAATTACAGCTTTAATATTTTCGTTTTTATTCAAATATCAACTAATTGCTAGTGTTATTATTACTATTTTTATGTGATTAACAAGTTTAATTTTAATGTTTCCAACTAAAAACGGTACTAAGCTATACAATGTTATTTGAACTGCATTCAAATATATTTTTGTTAAAAAACACAATAATGATGTTTTAAAAATAAGTAAAATTAAAAAAATTGAAGACAATATTATTAATTTTGAAAATAAAATTGCGATTGTATATCGTATTGAAGCAAGAGATATATCATTAGCTAATCAACAAGAGCGTGATATTCCCATTTATAAATTAGCTAGTATTTTTAAAACAATAGATATTGATTTTGAAATTTTGTAAAATTCAAATCCCTTATGAATTTAATCACCAAATTCAACATATTGATAATTTTTTAAATAAAGAAAAAACTGAATTTAAAAAAACTCAGTTAAAAAACTGAAAAAATTGATTTTTGAATTTACAATATAATAATCAAAAATTAAAAACAGTTTACTTTTTAATAATTAACGGGAGGAATGTTACTTTGATAAATCAAAAACTCCGTTATATTATTAATGAACATGATAATAACATTAAATTTATCAAAGCAACTTTTGAAGAAACAAGTTTATTAGTTCAATGCAATATTATTCCAACGAATAATATTGTTGACAAACCTCAAAGAATTAGACAATTTTCTAATTATGTAATCATAGATAATAAATTTATTTCTTATTTAACTATATCTCAATATCCGTTGTTGGTGCCCGATACTTGACTGGGTTTTCTTGCGAATTTAAGCAACATCAATGTAAATATTAAAGTTCATCATATTTCAGAACAAGAAGCTTTAAAATTACTTGATAGTGCAATTAACCGTGCTGAAATACAAACAACAAGAAAAACAAGTGAAGAAATCAAATATCAATCATATTTAGAACATTTTACTGAGTTAATGAATATGGTTCAAAACGGGGGAGAAACATTAAAAATGGTTTCGATTATTTTTACTTGTTTTGCTGAAACAAAAAAAGAATTAGATAATATTAGAACGATGTTAATTAGTGAAATGACGAAAAAGAGTTTTATGCCTGATGAGTTAAAATTTCAACAACTAAAAACATATAACTTTATTTGAAACAATGATACTAAAAACACCGCTGAATTGTGACAAGAAATGCCAGTTATTTCTTTGGCAAGTAGTTATCCGTTTGTAGTAGCTCCCTTAAATGACAAGCGAGGGTTATTGTTAGGGACAAATGATATTGATGAGCCAATAAGTTTTGATATTAAACACCGCGACAGTTATCGAAACAGTAGTAATGTTTTTATTGTTGGAATGACTGGGAGCGGTAAAACATTTAACGCTAAAAAGCAATTAAATTGATTATATTGTAATAATACAAAGTTATATATTATTGACCCCGAACGCGAATACCACAATCTTGCCAATTACTATGGTGGAGAAATTATTCCTATTGGAAAATCTGACAAAGCCAGAATAAATCCTTTAGAGATTTTTTCAGATGATTTATTAGAACATATTTCATTGTTAGAACAGTGATTTAAAATCTTGTATTATTCTTTAACTGATATTGATTTAAGTTTATTACAACAAACGCTTTTAAAACTATACAAAGATTTTAAAATTACTGACAAGACAGAATTAAATAAGTTAACTGCTAGTGATTACCCTACGCTATCTCATTTGTTTAACTTAATTGAAAAACAAGAAAAAGAGGAAAAAACAAAATCAAATTTATACAATGTTTTATGAAAACTTGCAAAAGGTGCTGATGGACATTTGTGAAATGGAATAAGCACTTTGTCTTTTAAAAGTGATTTCATTGTTTTTGATACCCATGAATTAACTTCAAACAAAAACCGACAAAACGCTCAATTATTTTTAATGTTAGCGTTTTTAGATAAAATTGTAAAACAAAGCAAAGCTAAAAACCAAACACTGCCAATTGCAGAACAACAATGAATTTGTATTGCGATTGACGAAGCACACTTATTGATTAATGAAAACAATACCCTAGCGTTAAATTTTTTGTTTGAAATGACAAAACGAATTCGAAAATATAACGGAATATTGTATATTATGACACAAAACATAAATGACTTTATGGGAAATACAAATATCAAAACACAAGCCCAAGGAATAATTAACAACTGTTTATATCAATTTGTTCATCATTTAGCACCAAGTGATTTACAAGACTATGATAATTTAATTTCAGCTAGTGGTAGGTTAAATGAATATCAAAAATCCACAATTGCTAGTTCACCAACCGGAACATGTTTGTTTTCTATTGATACTAATAAGCGAATGTTATTAAATGTTGAAGCAAGTGATATTGAACAAGAAGCTTTTAGTTAGGAACTAAATTTATGAATAAAATAAAACAATGATTTAAAAAACTTAATAAATTTGAAAAAATAGTTTTGCTGTCTTTTTCAATTATTTTAGCTTTCATCTTTTTTATTACTTTAATTAACATAATTGTCGCCCTTGCTTATGCCGGAATAAAACTAAAAGAAGTTACTTGAAACAATTTTGCAAAAGCTTTCGCAAAAGATATTTCCTTAAAAATTTCAACAATTATTGCCACAATAATTATATTTATTTTTACTGGTTTTATTGGTTATCAAAAATGAAAACATTTTAATGTGTTTGCCTATGAGCAAAAGAAAAAAGCAAACATATTAGAACAAGAATTTAAACAAATTCCACAAAATAACCTAGTTAAATTAAACAATGATATTGGTTTAATAAAAATTTAATTTAAACCAACACACACTTCTTATAGGGACAACCGGAAGCGGTAAAACAACAACGCTATTACAAATAGTAAAAGAGTTAAGAGTTAAATTTCGCGAAACTACAATTATTATTGATGGGAAAGGTGATATTGATTTGATTAACAAAGTTAAAAAACTTGACTCCAACGCCTTTATTTGAGAAATAAATGGGATAACTGAATATAATCCATTTGCCAATAAAGATAAAGTTATTTTAGCAGATAAGATGATGTCATTGTTTGAGTTTTCTGAACAATATTATCAAAATTTAGCTCATAATTATTTGTTATTATTACTTGATATATTATTAGCAAATAATATTGCTGTTACTTTCGATAATTTAGTTAATTATTTTCCGATAAAAAAATTAGAAAAATTAATAAATTTTAATAGTGATAAAATTTCATTATTATCTGATTTTGAAGAAAAAGAAATCAATGGTCTTTATAATCAATTAAATGTTTATAATACCCAATTAAACGATAGTTTGGGAAAAAATAACAGCTTACTAGACCTAATTAGTAATTATAAAACGATTTTGTTTAGTATTAATTCATTGATGTATCCAAAACTGGCCGGTGGGGTTGGAAAAATAATTATTCAAGACTTAAAAGAATTAACCGCCCTAAAACCAGTTAATCAAAAAATTAATATTGTTTTAGATGAGTTTAATGTTTTTGCAAGTGAAACCATTATCAACCTAATTAATAAATCTCGGGCATTTAATTATCAGTGTTTTTTGTCATTTCAAACTATTAATGACTTAAAAACAAAAAATATGAACTTAACGGATACCATTTTCGGTAATGTAAGCAATATTATTTGTCACAACGTTAAAGACCCAAATACGGCCGAATACGTTGCTAGTGTCTTTGGTACCCAAGAAACCGAAAAACTAACTCGGCAAATTGACTTCCAAAATAGCACTGCCAATATGGGGTCGGTGCGTTCAGTGGATGAATTTATTGTCCACCCCAACGACCTTAAAACCCTTAAAATTGGTGAATGTTATTTTAAAACCACGCTTTCGAGTGGCAAATTGTTTATTAAAAAAATTCGGATTAATCCATCTTGTTTAGACTTATTAATTCAGCACCTAAATAAGTATTAATTTTATAATTATAGGCCGCGATATATTTATCTTGAGGTTTGCTTTTATGGCGACCACCCACAATTTATCGTGCTTTAATACATACCAACATTATTAATTCACTTGTATTTTAATTTTCAAAGAACAAATTTTTAACACCTTATAAAATAAAAAGACAATCATTGCTGACTGTCTTAATATTTATTCAAATCTTTTCCCACCTAACAAAAACTTTATGCGTCCATTCATTTAACATATTTTCTGTTTGTTTAGAAGAAATAATATTGAGTCTAATCATTTTTTCATTTTTAGGTAAAGAAATAAAATTACTTTGATATTTTTTTTCTTTTTTTCGATTATTTTTACAGCAATATTAGGTTCATTTGGTTTAACACCTTTTGTTAAATTTTCATCATCAAAACCAAAATTTAATAAATTTTTATTCTTCATGATATAAAACCCCTTCTTTTGGTTTTATATTAAATATATTTCTTTTTATTAACTCATTTGTTAAACTCACAAAAGGATTTTTTTGAGTAATATTAATATTATTTAACATTGTAGATTTATCAATATTAGCCATAAAGGGAATAAAATTTTTACATATTAAATTTTCATATTTTTTATATAAAATATCTTTTGCTTGTTCTCTTGCCACTGACTTAATTTACCTTATTTAAAATAATGGTTTTTAAATTATTTTTAATTTCTAAATTATCACATATTTCTTCTCATATTTCCTTTACCTTAATTGCTCCACTGTTTGAAAATCTATGAGGCTCTGTTACTAATAAAATTTCATCAGCAACAACTAAGAAAACTAAACGCGACCCTTTTTAGCAAAATAGTTGAAATTATTTACTAGCTGTTATACAATAAACTAAACTAAATAAAAAAAAGAAAAATGATGAACATACCATCATTCTTCTGGTTAAAATTATAACACCGGGCGAATGATAAAGCAACATCATTCGTTCACTTTTTTGTTTATTTAAATTAAATCAAGAAAGGAAGCGCTTTGCTGTTGGGGGGGGCACAGCAGCACACCCAACAGCAAACCTGAAGATAAAAAATATCGACAGGTAATTAATTACCCCAATCGGGTGTTAAAAACGAATAAAACCATGAAAGGACAATCAATCAAGGATGGCAAAAAAAGAAAAACAACAACTTTATTATCAAGACAATAAAACAAAAATTAATAAAAGAAATGATTTGTATTACCAGTTAAACACAGAAAAAATACATGCCCAACGCAAAGAACAACGCTTGAAAAAAGCCCAGCAGAAAGGAGCGTTAGCAATGCAAACAGCAATCTTACAAAATAAAAATCAAGTCTTTAATCAATTAAATCCCGATAAAAATATTTCCAATTTTTTTTATCTCCAAGAAATGTATTAATAAAAAATTTACTGAAGCTAGTGTGCAAGTTCGCGTTTTTGAGAACTATATTTCCATCCCGAAAAGATTTTGTCATCGCGATAAAAATAAGCAAAATTATTTAATCGGGATTATACCCAACTATATTTATAACTGTTATGATGCCCAGAAAAACTGACGCGAAAAAATTACTGGTCGCGAATTAATCAAAAAATATAACTTAAAAGGTTTTCACTTTTTAACAGTTGAAAAACAACGCTTTAAAAATATGCAACAAGCAAATCCCTTTTTAATGAAATTTAAAAAATGCACAAGAAAGTATGGAATGACACCGTAAACAAGTTGCCAAAGAAAAAGAACAATTAAAAATGTTTTTAATGAACCGCAAAAAAAACACAGATACCGAAGTATCTGAAAATGACATC